>JAAIIK010000052.1:1797870-1814785 GCA_014706435.1 Silurus glanis | reverse complement strand
GTGTGTGTGTGTGTGTGTGTGTGTGTGTGTGTGTGTGTGTGTGTGTGGTTATAACATGATGGCAATACAGTCCTAATATTTGACAGAGTTCATTAAAGATGTATGTATTGGAGGTGGTAGCGTTTAAGGCATTGAACTTCTGAAGGTCATTTGTTTAATTCCAGCCACACCAAGCCGCCACTTTTGGGCCTTTAAACAAGGCCTTCAACCTCTCAGTTGCATGGATGAGATAACTGTGAGTCACTCTGGATAAGGAAGTCTGCCAAATGCTGTAAATGTATGTATGTATGTATGTATGTATGTATGTATGTATGTATGTATGTATGTATGTATGTATGTATGTATGTATGTATGTATGTATATAAGAAGCAGCCATTCAGCCATTCTTCTACATGCTCCTGAAGAGTGTTGAGGGAAATCACAGGCTACACAACATATTAGCTAATTGCCTCTTCTTATCTACTGCACTCTCGCCGTGCCTTTTAATCTTTAATGATGAGTTGTAAAAGCCAGGATCGAATTGATCCTTTAGGACTGAGCCAAAAAAAAAAGAAAAGAGAAAAGAGTTAGCAATAAGAGTGGTGAGTAAATCATTTTCAGCAGTAATCAAGTGGACCGCTTGATTAAAATGCACATTAATATGCACACCCAGGATGAAAAAGCCCTTAATCGGGGAATGCGATACTATAGAACTGTCCTTAAATGTACTGCACTATACAACACACTATTCTGTAGTACAGTTCTGTATACAACAATTACATTTATGGCATTGAGCAGATGCCCTTCTCCAGAATGACTTACAGTTATCTAACTCATATCAGCTACCTGTATTTCACAGCCCCCTCCTGTTTAGTTTTTTCTCCCGGGAAACTCCCGTAATTTGTATAGTCCAAATTATAATCACATGAACTATAGTTGCACGCCAGTTGCCAGATCTTGTATAAAACTGCCCATGGCGATTTCAAGATAATATTAGGCTTGTTTTGCGTTAATGTATTAAATGTTTACATTTTATTATTGAATAAAATAATAGCATTATTATTAATAATAATAAATGAACTATAATCAATGTGCCCAGCTATAGCCTACTGTTTACGTCATCATCACCTCCTAACCGACATCACGACCGCATAGAACGTGAAGAAGAATTTGCCTATTAGCTATTAAAGTTTTCATTATTTTCTATAGTATATAGTATTAGGATTAGTCTAGGCTATATTAGGATATTTCCAGAGAAACTAATAAATTACTAGCATAGATTGAGGTAGATTAAGCTCTTGTTTTCTAATGCCAAAAGTATGTTCAGTATGCCTTTTCCTTTCGAAGTGAATAATTCTCTGCCACGTTCAGATACGAAATATAATGACAGCGACAAAGTCAGCCGCTTTCAAATCTTTAGCAATGATCTCCCTTGTTTTATTGTACAGATCTGGTAAAGCAGTTTTGGCACCCCGGCAGCGCGTACTGCTTGTCAAACATCTGAAGTAGTTCTCTAAAACTTTCTCTTTCAGCAGTGTGAAAGGAAACCATATCCTTCACGGTGTACTCAGAAACAGCTGCCATGCACCGGGCGCACCTTTCACTGTTTTGTTTGTACTTGGTGCTTTTTACAAAAGCTCCGAAGAAGGATGGCTGACTGGAATCTTTGCCAAACGTCAATGAAGCTTCTTTTGGTGCTGGTTTAACAGCCTCGGCCGGGTGGTGAGTACGCACAGGTGAGAAAAGGTTTGTCATTTGAGACTCTTACTGACACCACTTTGGTACAAAGTTGGTTTAAATCCAAAAAAATTTCAAAATCGGCGACGTGACGTTTTTCTTGTTAACCAACTCCATATTAATTTGCAGAATGATGGACAAGGAGTCAAATTTCCATTGCGAGATAAAAAGTAATGCAAATTAAGTAGATGATTAAAAAAGTAAAAGATGTAGACAAGCAAATAAATCAGTTGAAAAGTTATTTAAAGATTTACAATTTTTTCAATATATGAGCAAATAAGTAAACTATTGCCCCGCCCCCATACGATAGTATCGCGTATCGGCGATCTCACAGGCAGGCGATATGGCGATCTGAAATTGTATAGTATATTGCCAAACACTGGTTGATATCTTTGCAGGTAATAGATGTGGGAATCAAGTATCAGTGGTAGAAATGGAAAGAGAAGAGTCAGGTGGTGCTCCGGGAAAAAAAAATGTGTAAATTCAAGAATTTAAGAATTTAATTTCTGACAATGCCCACGCCAAGTGTGTAGCACTGATTTTAATATCGGACACGATGGACAAAAAATTACATAACTCAGCACATTAAATTCCCCAGCACCCTGCAGGCTCAGGGGTCCCCTGGATTTTGGTACACAAACGTTGGCAGGTATGAAGCCAGAGGCCCTGGAGTGGCTACTAGGTGTGGCTGGATTTGAACTCACAACCCTCGGATCCAATGTCCAATGCCTTAAACACTAAGCTTTCACCTCCCCACTGGATTTTCAGTATGTCAGATATCAGTTTTGTACTTGCTCATGATAAAATATCTGGCGTACTGGAAATCCCTACGGCTTACTCATGTATAGATGAAAAACAAAAGAAAGACTTGATATTACAACCTATTGATTTTTTTTTTTTTTGTATATCACTGGGTCTTTTTTCATCATATGTACTGGTTGCACATAAACTATTTCGAGATTCTTGGTTCTTACAGTCTTACATAGTAGTATCATCCTCGAAAGCCGAGCAGAGGCAGGTACAGAGTGCTGCAATGCATCCTGGGATTAGCGGCAAACGGTGCTACACTGAGAGACATCAAGCCATTCACACGTTTCAGTTCAGGATGGCTGCATGAAGGGTGAGATTTTTATAAATGTGCTACACAAGGAAAGGGGTGAGAAACAGAGTGAGAGTGAAAGAGAGAAAGAGAGAGAGACAGCGAGATGAACAACATACAATATGAAGAGAAGGTTAAACTGAAGCCGACATGCCCGTTCAATCTACAGGGGTTTGTAGTTCTACAGTATTGCTTTATATTGTCATAGTCATATTTTCGAATCTGATTGGTCGGAAGATCACAGGCTAAAATTACTATGACAAAGTCTGACTACGATTTTCATGTCACGTGATCCTTTGCTCACTTGTCTCCAATTGACAATGATAAGATTGTGTGTACTTACACTGATCAGCATAACATTATGACTACCTGCCTAATGTTGTTTTGGTCCCACTTCAAAAACAGAAGTTATGACCCATCAAGTATTAACAACATGAACTTTTTCAGCAGTTTGAGCTACAGGAGCTCGTCTGTTAAATCGGACCACACGGACCAGCCTTCACTCCCCACGTGCATCAATGAGCCTCGGTTGCCCACGGCCCTGTCGCCGGATCACCACTGTTCCTTCCTTGGAGCACTTTTGATAGATACTGACCTCTGCAGACCAGGAACAGCCTACAAGAGCTGCAGTTTTGGAGATGTTCTGACCCAGACGTCTAGACGTCACAATTTGTTCCTCACTCAAATCCATACGCTCGCCCATTTTTCCTGCTTCTAACACGTCAACTCTGAGAACAAAATGTTCATTTGCTGCCTAATAAATAAATCCACCCACTAACAGGTGCCATGATGAAGAAATCATCTGTGTTCTTCACTTCACCACTCACAATGTTTATAATATCATAATGTAATGCCTGATCGCTGTATAATCAACTCGGCGCGTTTCGCATTTTGCACACGAATTCGATCGATCTGCTCTTGCATCCGCTCCCGCCTTCTTACATGACACTACCCTTTCCTTTCCAGTAATAGCAAGTGCTCATGGACTCGTGTAGCGAATGTTTTCCACATAATCTAAAACCTGTGAAAAAGCAAAAAACGACTGCAGCTGCGTCGAATTAAACTTGAAATGATGGCAAAGTCAAAAACAAGCAAAGGGTCAAGAGATCGGCAATAAGACTCGGGGCAAAAAACAGAATATAAAAACCAGATCAGTGTTCAGATAAACATGCACGATAAACAAGGCTTTTTAAGGCCATAATTGGCGGCATGTAAGCGTTTGGTGTTCTTATTTATAGTAGAGAGGAAATTCAGTCCAGGTCAGTTTAATCACTATTCAAGGATCTAGCATGTCACAGTAGGTATTTCTCAAGCAGCTCTCAAGTTCCCAATGTTGTGAATCAGTATATCATGTGCACAAGTTCAGGCACTGGCTCATTCCAAAGTGGGACATTGAGCGGAACGTAGTGAACATGGATGCACTGGTTTTTGCAGTGCTTTCTGGGTTTTTTCTCGCTAAAGCACTAGAAGGATTTTGTAATCAAAACAGCATTTAAAACGGCCGATTGCTGATCAGTACCCTGACTACTGAGCTATGAGGATTACTGTGACGTGCCAAATGAGTGTATAGGCTGAGAGATGTAGTTGTTGGCGGCTATGTTTTGTAGGCTCCAGTGTTGTTCGGAAAACGATCCTGATTTCTGTCGACAGATAAAACCAAAAGAATCGTTAGTTTGATGACATTTTCTAAGAAGGTGTTAATGGAAGGAGAAAATGCAAAGAGTTTCAATGAGTTTCTACAAACTACAAACTCAGGAAAGGTCAAAGTGTTGTTTAAATAGTAAGAAATTTAATAATTGGTCAATTGGAATTGTATAAGTTGAATAAAAGTCTGTTGTAAATAACGAACACAACAAGGTGCACTGGGTCTTCATGTTATTTTTTATTTTATATTTTAATGAATGTAATTGTGGAAGTGCTGGTTTATAAATGGAGCACTGAGCCAAGAGAACAATTGTTAGCAAAAATCCATCACATGTGTGTGATATATACCACTCACTTCTCCCAGCTTCACCCTCTAAACATAAACTGACATTTTACTTCAGCTAAACTCATATTGGCAAAAGTTTGCGGACACCTGTCCACAAGTATGGTATGTGCTTTTTGAGCATCGCATTCCACATTTATTCCCAATTTGCTTTTAGAATTCCCTCCACTCTTGTGGAAAGATGTTCACTAGATTTTGGATGTGAGATTGTGGAGATTTGTGTTTATTCAGACACAAGAGGGTTAGTAAAGTCAGGTACCCAGGAGGTCTGGGGTGCAGTCAGTGTTCACATTCATCCCAAAGGTGTTTAATAAGGTTGTGGTCAGAGATCTATCTATCGCAGGAAATCTTTCACTCCAACCCATGTAAATCAGATCTTCATGAAGTTTACTTTGTGCACAGGGGCATTGTCATGCTGGAACAGGTTTGGGTCTCCTAGTTCAACTGAAGGGAAAATCTTATGCTACTGCATCCAAAGACCCCTCTATACAATTGTGTGCCTTTGCGAGAACCACATATTGCTGAAAAAGTCAAGAATCCCAATACTTTTGTCCATGTAGTGTACGTAAAAACGAGGAGCAAGATGAAAATAATCTACGCAGAAACAATGACATACATGAAATACTCAAGTGAGGCAAACTGTGAGATGTAGATCAGTGAGCATTTAACAAACAATATGCACAAGCAATCACGTGACAAGGTGTGGTGAGGTGCAATGGCTGATAGGAAGTGTAGCCTCGTTATAATCCAGAATAATGGCGCTAATGTATGTCCGAACAATGTGTATTTGCAACTCAGCTTGGGTATGACATCGTAAGTGCAGTGTGCGGCTGTGAATTGCTTATTTGCTCAAGAAACACTGTGTGTAAATGTGGCATTCGAGGCAGTGTGTGGTCATTGGTGTGTTATGCGAGACGGAGGAGTAAGAAGAGAAAAGGCCTGAGCCAAACACAATGCCCGGTTAAGTGCACAGAAAAAAAAAACTGATCAACAAGACTGTGTGTGAGGGTGACCCTCCAGTCGCCCTTGTCCGTGTGTAGACGGAGGAGAAGGAGGCGGTGGCGGAGGAGTAGGACGAGGAAGGAAAAGCGAATCGATCGAGCTCAAGGAAGAAGCAGCCAAGGCACAGCTGACCTCCAGTGCTGCTCCACATAGCTGACACAATGATAAACACAACCGTGTGTCGTCTCACATTCAGAACAGAGAGACACACAACGCAGACAGAGTGAATAAGCTTCCTTTCTCGCTTTAGAAATTCATTTCATATATGAATACATATATAGTAACACAGACGCTAAGCTACACTACAAGCCTGGTCCTAGCAGGAACTAGCATATTATTCACATTGCGATGGGAAGACTCTATTGCTTAAACAAAAAAAAAAGCTACATTGCCTCATGAATACTAATTCTGCACATGTAATATTTATGCATAAATACAGAACAAAGCAGCAGGGTGTCAATACTATTTTGAGTTCATGTATAATGGGCGAAGAAATCCTAAAGGTGTTTAGTAGATACCTGCACGATGTTTCTAGCCTTTTTGGCACCCTAGGAGAGATTCTGATCTCCACTTTTGGGCCTGGAGCAAGACACTTCACCCGATCTGCTCCAAGGGTGCCATAAGATGGTTGACCATGTGCTCTGACCCAAGCTTCCTGACAAGCTAAAATAGGTGAAATGATGGGGAAGTTATAGATCAATGGTTGAGGCTCTGGGTTACTGGGAAGGACAGGGGTTTGAGCCAAAGCACTACCAAGCTTCCACTGTTGGGAAGGGCCTTAACCCTCTCAGCTCCAGGGGCTGTATCATAGCTGAGATTTCGCTCTGACTCTCTGAAATGCAAAAGAGAGAATTTCACTGTGCTGTAATGTATATGTGACAAGTAAAATCCTCTTTCTTTCAAGTCAAACATCTACACCTTATTACCAAACACATGGAAATTGTATACCTGCCATTTATACATATATAATATACATATACTTTATGCCATTTAGCAGATGTCCTTACCCAAAGCACCTTACAATAATCTTATTTATACAACTGGTTTGCTGAAGGACCCAGGATCCTTGGTGCGCAACTCGACTTGGAGGTGCTGGAATTTGTAGCCCAACTCATTGCCCTACTCGTAGCCCAAAACATACCAGCCAGATTTCAAACAGTGTCAAAAATAAGGGGTCATATATTTCCAATATTAGCATATATACATTAGGTCTCATGCCCCAAATACATTGGCAAACACCTTTGTCTATACTACTCCACTAGATCTTCAGCTCAGGTCTTCTGATATACTGTAGCTTGTTCTAAGAGAGTTCTAAAAGTTAAAACAAAGGCAATGATGCTTTTCCTATGGTAGGTTTAAAAACATTCTTCTTTTCCATGTACGATCATCTGCTTCATCATACATGAAGATATGTTTTTACATTTTAGCTTTAAATGGTGGAAATCACTTATTGTCTAATGTATAACTATACATACTGTATTACACTATTATTTTAAGTGAATTTGACTTGGTTATAGCTAAAGCATTTTTACTTAATTCTTTTTTTTTTTTTAAATTGTGCTCTATAAATCAAGATCAAGATTGAGACCTAAAAAGCCCAAATCTTGATGGTATCTATGTGTGACTGTGATTTTACTGTAAAACAAAACGTTCAACTCGCTTATGCGAGTGCTAAATAAATGTTTTTTCTAATTGTGTCTCACTGTGGCAGTAGAGACCCAAGAGCCAGACACTTCATAGTTGTTGAGTACTACTGGTCATAAATCTTAAGCCTGAGAAACGACCCTGAAGTGTGTATATAGATGGTGTGTATACAGGTGGGAGTATATCTGTGTCAATATGTGTGTGTGTGCGTAGCTCAAAGCAAAAGAATGAGTTATAACATCATCATTCAAGGTTTGTCTACCAAAAGACCTTGTCACTAAGGCCAACCCAGTTCCAGTGGAACTCAAGCATTGATATTACAGCAATATACACTATGTATGAGCTTATATGTGAGAAAGAAACTCGATTCATTGAGCAAAAGCAGGATTTGATAGTTGGCCCGTGTGTTAGGTGCGTGCTGTGTGTATTTCGAACTGAAATACTATCGACCGCATCTCGCTCTATTTATAGACACTGGTAAAATCAATATCAGCAAGCGGTGGTTTCAGAGCGACCCCGATCACTGTAATAAGGCCGCGAGGGACTCATTGCGCTGGCGTCCTTCACACTTCTATAGCAAATCAGTCATTACGGGATCTCGTGGCCTGGTGCACTATCTGAACGCGGCCTCGTCGTTTCACCCCGGGCCTAATTACTAACAGCTTGCGTATAAATACAGCATGTCCTTGCTGTCATGGAGATCTGATTGGTGCGACAGTCTGACACATTTTGCACTCGCACCTCCTTATCCGCTACATTCACATCAATTTCTCTCCCTTCTTTCCCTCTCTCTTTCTCTCTCTGCGACTCTCTTTCTCTTTTCTCCGCACAAAAAAACTGTTATTATTCTGGCTTAAGAAGCCCGTGCCAAGCCACCCACTCATAGCATGCAGGAGAGAAAAAAAAAACAGTCGGCATTGAATTCACTGGCTCGAATTCACTCGTCAGCGTTTAGGCACATCTCCTGTCGCTGGTTTAGGAGAGATCTCCAACAGCGCCAGGAAACGCTGGATGTTCAGAAGAACGTCGAAGGAGAACGTTTATCTGTATCATCACATAGTCTCTAGACACTGGCTAAAAAGATTTTGTTTTTAGAAAATATTACTATATATATAGATATATATACACATATGACCTTTGGCACAGCTGGTACCTTGATGTAATTATGTTGGTTAAAGTGTCGAAAAATACCTTCTACTCCATGGGGTGAAGCTGTTTTATTTACCTGGTCACAAAAAAAAAGACAAAAATAAGATTTTCCCAGCTATTGAATTTTATTAGCTGACCAGTAAAAAGGTCGTCCCCTACTTAGTTGTTTTTAGGTTGGTTTAATTGTGCAGCCAAGATCAAGTCAAACGACATGTCAACACAAGCGATACACCGACTCCAGCTTTACTGCTGTTTATGCTACACTGTTATACGAGGTGGTATCAAAAAGTTGAAAAACTAATGGTGCTAACTGGTGCTATTCTGACCACGTGCATTACCACGTCTGCGATTTCATTATAGGGGCTGTAGTTTGAACCCCCGGCATTCTAATAAGTAACTCAGAGCTTTAGCTACTGAGCTTCCCTATGTTAAAGTTACACACGCAAAAAAAATCGAATTAGTAATCAATTTGAATTGCCTATGTAGTAGGACGTGAATATAGTGATGTGTAACTCTAATCACACTCTTCGGCACAGAAACAGAATTTAATTTGAATTTTATTTAGCATTAAAAGGGCAACAACAATTAAAATAATATAAGGGATTCCTCCAGGAATGCAAAATTACATTTTAAAAAAAGAAAGAAAAAAAAAAGAAAGGAAAAAAGGCAAAGGACTGCAGAACTGGCTTCGTCAACTCGGAAATATTTTCAGACTAACAAAGTACATTGTGGCTGTTTTCCTTACCATCTGCCCATCTGTTTTCTAGTCCACGCCCACACAGCAACGACTAATGAACGTATTAATAGACGAGTCGAAGCGACACCTTATCAACAGTCAATAAAGAACGTTGCTTGCATTCAACTGTCACATTAGTATCCAATTGCTCCAAAAAAAAAAAAAGTTCAACCCTGCCCTGCTACTGCATGCACTTTAACAGTGTTTGTCCCACAGAGATTCCTGTAGCCATCTCCTTTTTTTTATTTATTTTGCTCAACTCGGTGAACCCTGCTTGCTGCACAGGTTTTAAAGAAAGAAATCATAAAGGTGTGGAACAATATGTATGCAAATGACGCCTTCTGGATGCTCCAGCAGGGAATACACAAACACACCCTTTATGATTTATGGAAATTCATCAGCCATGTATACATTCTTTTAATTGAGCAATTATAACCAGGAATAACCAGGCTCTTTTTTTTTTTACATAGAAAGAGTTACATTTCTTTTCCTGATCCAGCTTTCCGATGATGGCGAACAGGAACTCAAAGTGGAAACAAATGAAGTTAGACTTCAGGGTTTCACCCCCGAAGACTATGCATTGCTCAACGAGGATCAGAGCTTATGAATCAGAAATGACTTTTTTAGCATGTTAACAAGTGGCGATTGATGTGTCATTACAGCATCAGAACTTTCACAGAATAGTTTCACACTGGTAGAAGGTAGAATGTATTATGTGTGTGTGTGTAATTATTGGTATAAGTATGTTTTTCATGTTTAAATGTTTCATGTTTATTTAGAGTGGGTAAAAAGTGCAGCTCATTCAGGGTAAATTTACAGTAGATTAAAAAGTCCTAGTAAAAGTCTCCTCAAATTGAAATACTTCAGTAAAAAAAAGCATCTGAAATACAGTAAATAATTCTATTTACTTCGTTACCGTCCACCACTGGTTACCACACGTTACATTGCCACTACACAGAAAGCTTCAATTAAAGACCCAACTAAACCCCGAAAAGCTGAGGTGGATTTAAATGTGAGGACAATTGATGCTAACTACTTACAATGTTGCTAGCCAAATGACCTGGCTAGGAGTAAGCTGATGTACATGATGTACTATGGCTTTTCATTTAACATCGAGAAGTGAGTAAGCAGAGAAAAAAAAAAGCAATAGGTCTATAATGCACTTGGCATTGTGGTCACATCTGGTCACATCACACCACTTAATATGTTGATTGTTTTCTTGAAACAGCATGCTAGTTAGTGGTGTATTTTGTACTCCTGGCATTACTTCAGAAATACGAAGCAATATCTTTCTTCTTTCTTAATATAAAGAAGATGAATAAAAGGGAAGGAAATGCATTCTTCACTGCATTCTTCACTGCATTCTTCATCTGCTCTACTCTACTGAATGTGTTTCATTTAAACACATTTAACACATTGAAAAAGATTATAGAAAACCTCTATTATGTCTCCGTGCACTCGGTCAAACCGTGGTTGTGGTGTTTTGGTTCCTATAAAGAATCTTTAGCATGAACCAAAGTGTTTGGTGTCCTCTTTGTCTCAGGGCTGTGTTCCTCCAGCAGTGAAAAGAAACACGATCTCCCACACTGTGCGTTCCCGTTTTAATGAACTGCCATTTTAATGGGATTATCTCAGGCGGATTCGGCACAGCAGCAGATGTCCAGTGTGTGTCATTCCCTCCACAGGGTTTCCGAGGCATTTCCCAGTCTTTGGTGGGGATCGAATTCCCACTTGATTTGGGAAACACTTTTCTCCAAAGGTGGCATTTTGATTGAAATTATCCTTCCATTTTCAGATACAGAATTACAGTAGCCTAATACATGCTCTAAATCAACCAGGCATAGTTGTGTGCAACAGACATATAGCACTCATTTACATACTGTATGTAAGTATGTATGTTCATCCATAGATTTGAGAAGTCCTTGAATAAATAGTGAAGATGTTATAGCATTGTAAATAGGGTATAATTGGTGGAGGAGAAAAAAAAAAAGACGGGAAAGACAGTAGCTTATCCCGTTGATGGAATTTAATAAGCGATTTAAAAAGTGGGTTATTTTTCTCTCGTCCGTACACGACGCTAACCGGTATTTAATTCTCCTCGCTTCACTGCACAGGTAATGCCCTTTAATCCGACAACACAGAGAGAAAAAGAGAGAGGGAGAGAGAGAGAGAGAGAGAGAGAGAGAGAGAGAGAGAGAGAGACGAATGAACGAGTGCATTAAAAAAAATCCAGTAAAAGGTAAATTAGAAACAGTGATACAACCTTCTTCTTTGCAAACTACAGAAATGTAAAAGTTTTGGCTCTGCACGAGGTCCTGAGCAAGTTCTCCCCCGGCTTTACCCACCATGTGGGCGGCTTCCATACCGAACGCTTTCTAATGTGCTGCCAAACGAGGAAGTGACTGTCATTGTGCAAAAGTTGTACAAGAAATCTCAGTGCAAAAGCCAAACTTTTAGCTGCTTTTCCACACATACTGTATATACAGTGGAGTTTATAAGTAATTGGGCAGCGACACAGTTGTGCAGAATGTGCAGAATGCAGTTGGGGTGAAATTTTTTTTTTTTATCAGCTTCCAGTCACTCTAGAAACTCTGCTTATGGAAACTGTAACTTGACTCCATACTACGATGCCAAATGATCTTTATTACAATAAAGCCATGCTAGTAAACTTTACGTCTAATTAAAAACATACAAATTGACTCAAAATGACTGATTTTTTATTTGTTCCACTACATTTTGGAGTGTGTTTCTGGAGATTTGTGTGCTCATTCAGCCACAAGGGAGTTAGTAAAATCAGGTACTGATGAAAACGACCTGAAGAGGCCTGGGTTCTAAATCATTCCAAAGATCTTCAGTAGGGTTGAGGTCAGACCGTTATAGCAGGCCTTTCAAGATCTTCCACTCCAATCCATGTAAAGCATATCTTCATAGAGCTGGCTTTGTGCACAGAGGCATTGTCATGTTGAAACTGGTTTGGGTCTGGGTTCAAGTAAAGCAAACAATTAATGCTACTGCATCCATAAACAAACATATGTGTGCCTCGTACATTGTGGTAACAGTATGGAGAAGAACCACGTATGGTCAATTGTCCCAAAACCTCTGTCGATATAATGTGTATGAGCAAAAAAAGTTGTGGAAATTACACAAAAAACACTCAAAAATACACAAAAATACTCAAATTGCAAAAAACGAAAAATTAAAAAAGTAATATTATGCCCCCTAAACAGACAATGTATGTAGTGCAGCAGCTGGAGAAATATTATTGTGGAGGTCAATATGGACTAGTGTATTTTATCCCCCTCTTTGTTAAACCTAAACACACACCGGCCAAAACTAAACCGGCTACAGCCCCAGGTTCCCGGAATACTCATTTGTCCGCCTCTATTATGTTATCACATCCATCGTTTTACTGTTGTCAGATTGAACACGAGCAGTAATACACTGCTTCCCCTTCACACTCGTCTGGAGGAAGATCAGTGACTGTAGCGGTACACACTTGCCCCATGGAGAGCGCTCCAATCCCCGTAAGAGTTCATTAAAATGCCTCGTTCACGCCATCAGGAAAAAAAAAAACAAACAGCAAAAGCAGGCAGTGATGGCGAACAAGTCTTATGAGTTGGTAAAGGAAATGTAGCTACAGTGCTTCTACAGCGTTACACTACAAAAAACACACATGCTACCACCAACATCATGCTGGTGTCTGTAGCCACGGGTGGCAAGACACCAGCGTGTAGAACTTAATAACCATATTCTCAGGGCTCCTTTTTCCTTCTAGCAGAAAGCAAGAAAGTAAAGGAAGAAAGAATCAGATTCTTCCACCACTTCCATTCTCCCTCCTCCCTTTCTCTCTCTCTTACTCCCTTTCTCTCTCTCTCTCTCTCTCTCTCTCTCTCTCTCTCTCTCGTTCTCTCTCTCTGTCTTGTTTCTGTGTGGCGCTGAAGGAGCCGACTCACTCGCTATCCAATTCTAATGAAGTGGGTCTCACTGTGGTGGCAGTGAAAATTGCCTTTTGGTCCCTACATGATCATGTGTGTGTGTGTGTGTGTGTGTGTGTGTGTTTGTGTGTGTGTGTGTGCGTGTCTATGTGTGTGGCCCAAACTTATGAGTTATGTTTGTGGGTATATGTCTATGGGACTAGTGAGACTACGTGTGTGTGTGTGTGTGTGTGTGTGTGTGTGTGTGTGTGTGTTTAGCTTATTATCACATTCAAATACAAGCTGTCACTGCATAAACAGCACACAAAGCACAGCTGACATGCTAAGCTACACAAATATCTCGTACACACAAACATGCACCGCTTAAATACAGCTAGGACTACACACACAAACACACATACACACACACACACACACACACACACACATATATACAGACACACACATGTAAACACAGACATACAGACGCACACTTTCCTTACAGTGAAAAAAAAATAAACATTAAATATTCATTGTAGAAAAAAAGACTGAACTAGCAATTTTATGCCTGGGTATTACTTATACATTCTGTTGTTTCCATTTTTCCCACTGTCCTGCTAATCCAAAGACTAAAACACAAACACTCTGAAGTACAGTAGAATTTCAGTAGACAGTTTAACACAACATTCAACACAATGCAAAATAATTATGCTCAGGTTATGCTAATAATCCTAGGTATTAATGAGCAATAGCTGCTTTGCGAGCTAGCAGACCTAGGACACAATCACAAACACACACATACACACACACACACACAGACACACAGACACACACACACACACACACACACACACAGACACACACACACACACACACACAGACACACAGACACACAGACAAATACTGCTAAGCTAGTCAATGGTGTAGGAGGTGCTTCAATTAGCACTGTGCTAATATTACTGCTGCTGTGTGAGGTGAGTGCGGCGAGGCGAGTGAGGTGAGGCGAGGCGGCACAGCTAATGGAGCAGCCAGGCTGTTAAGGGGGCTGATTTATTGTTGCCAGCTCGGTTGAGACAGCCAGGAAGGAGGTGTATAAGAGCTGAGCCGAGCCAAAACCGACTGCTGATCCATGCTCATAGCACCGTGAACACTGGATACACTTTGCAGGAAAATAAAATCCCACAAAATGGAAATATCTCGTGTCACAGAGAAACTGAGGGTCCAACGCTTAGCACGATGTCTGATGGTTATCTTAAAACTAGTGCTAAAATACCATTAAAACAACAAAAAAAAAAACTTGCATTAATCAGAAGTGTAGATAGAAAATCTTTTTTTTTCAGATAAATATATGGTTCCAGACTCCATTTTATCCCAATTCAGTCATTTCTATTTCTGCGTCCTCAAAAGTTTTAACAATAAATTCCACATTTTTCTCCTCACCCCAGTCAGCTGACCAATCCAAGGCTCCAGCAAGCGCACCTGGCATCTATAACACTGACCTACAGATTTTGAGATATTATCCACCTTTGAGATCGAATGTGCTAATTCTTACATATTTTGATGAGATGAATTGGAAAACAGGTGATAAAGGTGTTGGTTGGCTAAAGTTGCCAAGAAACATTTATAATTATCTATACATGAGCGAGTATATTTGCCTACAAGGGAGGGGGATGTCTGATGAACTTGTTGCCTCATAAGTTCTCGCTAAAGAACGGTAGAACAATGAAAATAGTACCATATGAAAGTTTATAAATTAATCTTTACTTTGAGACTAATATAATATTATTACCTAACTATAATTTATTGGTCTTTTACTGGAACCTCGTCATTTAACCTGATGTTGGAGCTTGTATTCTGTAATTATTTGAAATTCACGTTACATTTAGTACGCTTAAAACTGTATAATTTGAAGGTTATACAGTGGTACCCCGCTTATCGACCGACTCGGACATCGACCTTTTCGCTTAGCGGACAGTTTTTCGACCGAAATTTGCGCCCGCTGAACGACCAAATGCCCGCTTATCAGCCTTTTTTTACCCCGACCCACGTGGAGCATTTTTTTTTTTTGTTACTTTTGTAATGTTTTTAATTTATACTTTTTACTGTATTATTGTCAGAAATCCACCTGCCACGCCCCCTTCGGCGACTGTCAAAACCTCCGCTTTCCCTGAAGCCCCCGGCTTCAATAATGCACACCTGGGGCTCATTATTCACTCATCCCCAGCTCCTATATAAACCCCTCATTCAGCCACACTCCTTGTCGGTTATTGTTGGTATGTGAATGTGTTTGGTGCGTGTTTGTCTGTGTTTTCCCTGTCACACGTATTCCTATGCGTTTCTTCCTTTCCGGACTCCACGCGCTCTCCACGGCTGCTTTCTTTCCAAAGCGCACCCCTTTTTCCTTTTTACCTTTTTCCTCCCGTGCGTTCGCCCGTGGACCTCGCCCCTCCAGGGCGTACCACGGATATCTCTCTCTCGTTTGTCGGGATTCTATGGACTGCCGTGTGTGTGTGTATGTGTGTGTGTGTTTGTGTTAAACTCTCCATGTTTTCGTTAAACCAAAGCGAACTGTGCTCCGGCTTTGCCTCCGCTCATTACGCTGCATAACAATTATATACAATATTATTTATGTACCTGTATTATTTAGTATTAATACTGCTAAAAACAGGGCAACAATTGTTAATAAATGGGTATCGGTGGAGGTCGGGAACGGATTAATTGGTTTTCCATTATTTCTTATGGGATAATTACATTCGCTCTTCGACCTTTTCGCATTTCGACCGGTTTTAAGGAACGGATTAAGGTCGATAAGCGGGGTACCACTGTATCTTAATAGTCTGGGAAGCTATACAGCAATGGGACCAACCCAGCCACAATTCAGTCAATTTTTCATGAAAAAAGCATAAAACAATAAAAAAAAATACAATAAATGAATGGAAGGTTATGTTATTGGTAGCAATAAAAATATAAATGTATGATGATTGGTGTGACCCTAACCTTCAAATCCACAGTCCTACATGTTCACTGCTGAACTAATAATTTCAAGTTAAATTTGATTTAAAGTTTCAAACACATAGGTTTAATCACCAATCATCCGAGATCACTTTAGATTTTTTATATCTCTTGAATACCTTTTGGATGTGCTAAGTGAAGTATGTGAATGTGAATGTGTAAGATAATGTGGTTGCGCATTTAAATAAATTAAACATTTATGCCACTATTAAAATTGAAATTCAGTGTACAGGATCTGGGGAACATATTAAAACATTGCTAATAGGATCATTTCCATAAAATGCTGTCAGAGGAAGATAGAAGTGCGAGCCCTGGCTCACGACTGCATTCTGATCCGGAAGGAAGGGAAACCTGACTGTACCCGCTGCACGCAGAACTGAATTCCCAAAGCTTACTGAATGAAAACTGCTTTTTCATGTGCTCATCTTTTTTAAAAGATTGTTAAACTTGGATCACGGCACGTAATCGGCTGTCTTGTGTATGAAAGGTATATTTATAATTATTAAATAAAATTATTGCAATGTAATTTATTGTGAATAAAGTATTGTGCATAATGGTTGTGTTCAGTCAGGAAATAAAGGTGTGATGAGACTGGCATAGGTGACACATACTGATGGATACAAAACCCACACCTCCTTCACTGGGACTGATGGATA
>JAAIIK010000052.1:1750936-1761027 GCA_014706435.1 Silurus glanis | reverse complement strand
CACACACACACACACACACACACACACACACACACATAGTGGGCTGGAAGGATACAAATTTCAGCATCAAATGCATAAAAAAATAACAGGTCTAAAACGTGAGTGCAAAAGTGTGTGTGTGTGTGTGTGTGTGTGTGTGTGTGTGTGTGTGTATAAGAGAGAGATAGAGAGTGTGTTTGGATAAGTATGTGTGATCACACACACACACACACACACACACACACACACACACACACACACACACACACCTCTCAGACAAAACGAGCCCAATCTTTATCCCACTCTTCTACTCAAGACTCCGTTTCTCACCTGCAGATGTCTGAAAATGTCAACAGTAAAAAATTTTGCCCGGCGTGCCAATGTTCCATCGGAAACACAGATCTCAGCGTTGACATCATTCTTGCTCATTTAAACTTCCTCACCGTTCTACTGTCTCGCATTCAGGGCCAAAAAAAAAAAAAGGTCCAAAAAGCATAGCTTCTTTCTTGCTCTGATGTAACGCACATACACACACACAGGAAAATGTGACATCAGCATGCATCTGGCTGAACTCTACAGTCTGAGAGGAAATTCTTACTGAGGATAAGCTTTGTTCACAACGTGAGAGTCTGTGCAGGGAGAGAGCATATACAGTACATTCCTCACCTGTATATACAAAATCCGCTCTCAGACATGTCATATATTCCACATGCAGTTCACTTTTATTGAAAAGAAAGACTCCTGGACAGCATTTCTCATTGTGTTTCAGTAACTAATCACAGAAATGTAGGAGGAAGAAGAGAGAGAGAAAAAAAACATCCGCCTTGTGGCTGTCTCACGGAGGTTATAGATTAGAGGAAATCACAAAGATGACACCACATCTGTCTGTTGTTTTTTTTTTCTTCTTTATTAACACTGTGGGATTATGGAGTAAAGTGTAGTAGTGATGGGAAGATCTGATCATTTTAGTGACTTTAAATCTTCAAAATGAACAACTTGGGTTTTTTTTTAGTCATTTAGTACATTTGATTCCTTTGATAAACACAAACTTTGACTATAGTTCCATTAATTTATATATGTATTTTAAAATGCTCTTATTGGAGTCAGGTGACATAAGAATGAACGACTCAGACCAGAGGACTCATGAGAAGAACGACCCAATTCTGTTTTCTGTGTAATGCACTACATAGCGTCTATGGGAGTCAAGTGACAAAAGAACGAACGACTCGGAATAGAAGAGTCGAGATGTAAACTACTCAATTCTGTTTCCTGTCCATGACCTGCGGGGATTTTACGATTCATTGCTCATGTGCATCCAGTAGAAAATGAACAAATCACTCTTTGAGAATACTTGTTCTTCTGAGTCACATTAAAGAGTCGTTTAAAATGAAGGAATCGTTTATCAAGTGCAGATGCAATAGACATCCAATGAATTGATAATAACTTTTTTTTAAAAATTTGTGAAAAAGTAGCTTCATCCTATCTTGAGCAAGATTTCCGTTGATTCGAAGAATTTGCTTTGATCATAAAGTTATGGAGTAAACATACAGAATCATTAGTTTGAAGAATCATAATTTTTTTACCTTTAAGTGATTACGATATCAGTAGCCAGCTGATGAGTGGGACATGATACGGACAAAGTATTGGGACACCCGACTTTTCCACCCATATGTGGTCCATTTCCAAAATGTAACCTTAAACCTTAAAGGCGCACAACTGTATATAATGTCTCTGGATGTGGTGTCATTAAATTTTCCCTTCACTTGAACTAGGAAACCAAAACCTGGTCCTGCATAACAATACCCCTGTGCAAAAAACCAACTCCTTGAAGATATGGTTTATATGGGTTCAACTGGAAGATCTCCTGCTATAGAGCTCTGACATCAACCCTATGAAAACGTTTGGAATGAATGTGAACTCTAACTGTACCCCAGGCCTCCTCACCTCACCTACGTCGGTACCTGACTTTACTACCGCCCTTGTGACTGAATGAGCACAAATCTCCATAAAATCTAGTAGAACATCTTCCCAAAAAAGTGGAGGTTATTATAACAGCAGATGGGCCCTAAGTTTAGAATGGGATGTTCAAAAAACTCGTCAATCTTATGGTCCGGTGTCCACAAACTTATAGTGTATATCATTCTAGACTTAAAGTTTTATTTACATGTCTGAAGCATGTGATTTTAGGGTTGCTTGGAGTTAATCGCAGACAGTAGGCGTGTACTGTGCTGATGAAAGTGTTGCTGCATGAATCACGCTGTCTCTCAGGACATGGAACTGACGCTGTATGGACTGCACGTGTGGAACTTTGCTTACGCTAAGCATTCAGTACACACACATGAGTGAAGTCTTCGTTTCTTCGCATTCTTCACGTGTAAACAAAAACTAGGTCATGCAGAAAACAAGGAAAACAAGGCTCAAAATCTTTCTTTGATATTTATTTATTTTTTTGTTGTTGTTGACAGCAGTCTTGGGCAACATGTTGTCCATAATGCAGTACTCTTCGCCTCGGTGCAGAGGGATTATTTAAGTTACTGTAGCCTTTTCTGTCAGATCAAACCAGTCTGGACATTATCCTCTTCCTCTTTCTCGTCATCAAGCCATTAATGACTGCAGACCTGGATGTTTTTTGTGTTTCGCACCATTCTGAGACTGATGCTCATTAAAAAAAAAACAATAAATACTTTGAAGGTGTTGAAGGAAATCTGAAGTTTTTCTTCTTGTTTAGACAGCAGTCTCAAGCAACATGGTAGCTCAGGGGTTAAAGCTCTTAGTTACTGATTGGAAGGTTGGGGATTCAAGCCCCGGTATCACAAATCTACCACACTTGGGCCAGACCCTTAACCCTCTAAGCATGCTGTATAATGGTTGTCCCTGTACTTTATTGCCAAGTATCATGGGTTGCATGTACAAGCAATTTGTTATGGTGTGCTGGTGCATTAAAAATAGGGAAAAATAGGAAAATAAAAGAATTCATTAATAAAGACATTAAGTATAGCATTAAGTAAGCAGTGCAATGATCATTTCTGTGCATGGTTGTAATATAGTGGTGCTTGTTGAATTGTGTTAATGTAATGCACATATGAAATGAACAGTGTGGGGTTTACATTACTGTAATGTTAATGCTGAACCCTGCTTCATAACATCGCTGAGATTTGCAAAAATAAAGAATTTCACTGTGCTGTAATGTAGGTTACATTTCCTTTCTGAGATGCTTTTCTGCTCACCGCAGTTGAAAAGAGTGATTTATTTGAGCTACCAAAGTCTTCCTGTCAGATCTAACCAGTCTGGACGTTCTTCTCTGACTCTCAATAAACCCCTACTGCTCACAGACCATTCAGCATTAACACCATGACATGCTGAAGGTAATCTGTAGGTTTGTTTTTAACATTTTACTATTTTTGATAGGTCGAAGCTGATGATATAAATATGTATTGAAATTTCTTCATAGTAAAATTAAATGAATGCTTACTTTGTATTTTTTTGTTTTTTTGTCCTTTACTATCATTTTCTAGTACTAAAAGTTAAATAATTAAATTTAAACATTAATTGATTTGTTTTTTGTTAGTTACATTTACATTAGTCCTATTTATTTGCTAGCAGGTTGTTTATTTGCTAGCAGGTTGCATGCTGGGCAACATGACGATTCAATATCAATATCATGATAAATAAAATCACGATACACTTTTCTTTTTAAATTCTATACTGGACCATTAAATAGTTTGTATTATAAGAAATATTAAAAATTATTACAAAAAATACAGCATTTTCTGTAGAAAAAGCTTTTTAGTAGTTTGGAGAGCAGTGTGGAGAGACTCCAGGTTTATCTGATCGGGCATGTTTCCACCAAGTGTCCTCAGTGTAAGTGATCGAGCGTGTCCTGCGTATATAAACCTCGTGTAACGTCATACAGATGATATCTCAGTGTAGCGTTACTCCTGTGTGCCATAAAAAAACTTTCTCCTCTTCATTCCTCTCAGATCTGCTTGGCTCTCGTCCATCGCTGAGGAAGAGTTTGTGAAAACGAAGCAACCTGGAATAAGGATCACCGAGCGTTACTTAGTGCTGCTTTCGGATCTGAGGTCTGATCCGCGTTTATCACTGACTGAACACTCAGGGATTGAGGAAGAGGGAGAGCTGAGCAAACCAGGAAGTAAACACAGGCGTTTGTGACATGTTTATTTAATGTAATAACACTCTGACCATAATGTGTGTGCGTTTTTTTGTGTATGTGTCTCGTATGTGTATGTGTGAATCTTGTATGTGTGTGTCTTGTGTGTGTATGTCTTGTATTTGTGCGTCTTGTGCGTGTGTTTCTTGTACGAGTGTGTCTTTATGTATGAGTCTTGTATGTGTGTGTCTTGTATTTGTGATATATGACTCTGTGTTTATCTATATTTGTGTGTTTGTGTGTTGATGCATTGATGTATATGACTGTGAGTGTGTATTTCGTGTGTTTGCATTTGCAGCATGCATGATATTTGTGTGTTTATGTAGGTGTGTGTGTGTGTGTGCATGCACATATTTGTGAAGTGTATCTATGTCTGGCATTTTGTGTCTATGTCTGCATGCGTGTCTTGTAGGGTTTGTGATGTGTGAGAGAGTGTGTAAAATTAGCACCTTTTGCCCAATCAGAATAGAGAATTGAACCACTTTCGTACAAAAACGTGAATATTTCCTTCCTCTCAAACCCAAACAGAGCGTGTTCCGGTTCATGGCTTCCTCCTGACACTTTCACCTCATTATCGTTCACTTCCGTTGAAGCAAACACACATTTTCCACACAGACACTTTAGCAGCCTGACAGTGCCTCATGTGCAGCCCAGTGAGCACGCTGACAAATGACCCAATCCTGCAAGCGAATGTAAATCCCTCTCCTAAAGGTCAATCCCGCGTCTCCGTCTGCCATTCAGAGAGAAGCGCAAGAGCGCGAAGCACTACATCACTTCACAGCATCGAGCTTCGAGACACACACAGGACTGGAGGTGTCCATCATCTTACAGCACGCACGTCGGCTTTGGAAAAGCAAACGTGTTCAAAAGAATAATGTGTGGAAGAAGGGAAAAAAAAACATCACACGGTTCAGCTTTGACATTCATAAGTTCTGTTTCTCTTTCAGTATCCTAACCACAAGCGAGGGCTGAGTACAGCAAAGAAGATCAGATTCCGACTGTGGTTGCACAAGCATTGCAGATATTTCGATTACAATATAAACTGATTTAGGATTGTTAAAATTTTTAAGTCCATTAAAACCTGCCAAATTACATTATTTTTGAAGATTTTCATACATTTTTAACAGACTGACTGGTTTTGCCATTGAGTGCATTATACCAATTGCTTGGACCCAACTGATCTTTGCAAGAACCTGATTATTTTAGCTACAACATCATCCTTTGGGATTTCCCAGATCATCAGACATCCTTTTAAAAAGATATCTGGTTTATAAAAGAAGTAATGAGGCAAGAAGTAAAGAGCCTTAACACCCCTTACTGAAACTCTAGTGATCTCTGATTCTCCTCAAAACTTAACGCTGTCATCGTGATGTTTGTCATGAACTGCATGTTTAAACGGAAGTATTCGATAATCTAGATGAGTGCAACCCAAGCACCAGGTTTGTAACCAAGTACCAGGCCATAACGTTCTGGTGAAAAATTATATACATAACAGGAACTCATTGGGTTTTTTATAATCACTATGCTTGCTTTTAACTACAAGTACACAAGAGGGCTGATGTACCAGTCTTCTGGATGATCTAGTTCAGGGGGTCTACAAGCTTGTTCTGGTGTGATGAGAGATATATATACTATATAGACAAACACAAGTGGGACACCTGACATTCCCTGCCATATGTGGTTCTTCTCCAAACTGTTACCACTGTCTTGGATGTTGTATAATAACATTTTGTGTTTTGGAAACTCAGGGCGGGAAAGGGCGTCATGTTCTGATTCAGAATGCTACAGTACATGTTGGAATCCATGTTTCCCCTCAATGAACCGCAGCTCCACAGTACCAGCAGCCCCAGACCATGATGCTACCACCACCATGCTTGACTGTAGGCAAGACACAATTTTCTTGCTACTTCTCACCAGTGCGTCACCACACATGCTGGACACCATCTGAGCCAAACAAGTTTATCTCAGTCTCATCAGACTAAAGGACATGGTTCCAGTATTTCATGCTCTTGGACAGGTTGTCTTCATCAAACCGTCTGCAGGCTTTCTTGTGAGTCAGCTTCAGAAGAGGCTTCCTTCTGGGAGAACGGTCATGCAAACCAACTTGTTGACGTGTGCAGCATATGGTCTGAGCACTGACAAGTGAACCTTTGCTTCTGCAACCTCTTAAGCAATGCTGCAGCACTCATGAGTCTGTTTTTTAAAGCAGCTTCTGCACCTGACGCACAGCATGAAGACTCAATTTCCAAGTGGAACCCGTCTTAGAAAAAACCTCTGTATGACCCTGGCCACTGTACAGTAACTCAAGTTTAAGGGTGTTACCAATCTTCTTATAGCCTAGGCCATCTGTGTGAATTTGAATTCTCAAATTCTCATAGAGTCTTTGCAATGAGATGCAATGCTGAACATGCAGTGGTCAGTATGACAGAATTGTTCTCAAAGGTGTTCCTATGAAGCCAGAGCTCTGTCCCAAAATCATCAACCCCCATTCATTTACAAACACTTATCCCAGATCGACTGTTTCAGAGCAGTAATTTGAGTGGCACTGAACAACGAGAAGTCAATTCTATTATTAGATATTATTTGCTATTTCATGTACAGCAACCAGTGCTTGAGCCCCGAATCATCATCTTATCTCACCAAACTTTGAACCAGAAATAAAATAAGATTTCCATAACAACCCTCGAAATTTTATTTGCACAAAGTTTCAGGAATGTCTGGACTCAAGTCACTTCGCTCTTGTGTTTCATTCCCCCCCATCCATATCTATCAGCCCCATCAGGTACACCTGTAACCTAGCAACAAGGAAAGATATCATCCCGCCCTCAACCTTCGCTCACAGTGGCAGCTGGAAGCTGACAGCCAATAAAATGCAAGGAACTTCATCTCCCAGGGGACCGATCGACCAATCTGTGAGTTTCACAGGACCTGTTGAGATGCATATCTTCCTCTCGGCGTCTCTTACACACACACACACACACACACACACACACACACACACACACACACACACACACACACACACACACGGCCCCACCCTAAAAGCAGGAAGACGAGAGCACAAGATCAGTGCAGATATAGCATACAAAAACATATTCTCTGACAGCTGACAGGCTTCATAACACATCTCTTCACACGTTCGTCGATCTTATTAACATCATTTCTGCCTTCTAACTGTTAAATATCTATTTCTTAAAAAGTGGCTGTTTTTTTCTATACGCCTGTGTATCTGAATCAACACTTTTGCCGCTCGATACGCAGGTATTAACCAGTCGTCACTTTGCAAAACTGTGCACCCGTGCCAAGAACATTCATCCATTCCATCTGCTGTGACTCACAACCTGGTACATGTGTTATTTATTCGCCCGTCTAACACACACTCACCTCGGACGCGATTGCCGCACACAATTAGCTCGCCGTGTAACACAACACAGCGAGAGGAGCCGGCGTCGGCTCATAATCAAACCAATACTATGGTCAGTCATGCCACCTCCGGCTGCTTCATTAGAGGCCGATCGCTCCGCTTTCCCCTCTCCCTTGCCGCCTCAGGCCCAGACAAATTAACCCCCGCTGTGCCGCCCACTTTCAACCAGACGTCCCTGTTTAATAAGCCGTCTGCAAGGGCAGCGACTCTTGCATATACACAATGTCAGCAAGAGCATTCGACGAGAGAAAAAATGCTGACAATACGGGAATTAGGGTTTACGCTGACCGATATACATGCTAAGCTGTTATTTATGTGTTTTGTGCATAACTGATTGGATAATGAGAATCTAAAAAGACATATCACTAAGCAGCATTTCAGGCGGTTTTGACCTCTACCTTCCCAGCAAATGTTCAATACAGAATCAAAATATGCAAAAACATTCCCACAACAGGATTATGAGTTTAATTCAATTTAATTCAAATGTATTTCGATAGCTCTTTTTTACAATGGACATCGTCTCAAAGCAGCTTTATAGAAGGTAAGAATTATAGAGCAAAAAAATGCCTTGACTTATTTAGGTTTTGTTGGTAATTACATTGAGCATCATTTATAAAATCTACAATGAACAAAATAAAACCTATTTGGATAATTCTTCTGCAAACCAAACATCATCCAGGATCCGAGCCATTTCTCATTTCTCATTTCTCTGAGCCGTTCTCAGATCTAAGATGTAAAATTAAGACATATGAAACTATGAAAGCAGAATTGGCAGTGTGACCAAACTAGTGTTTGAAATACATACACATCTAAATTTTAGGTGCACTGTTCTTTTTTTTTTTTTTTTTTTTTTGTCGAAAAGGTTTACATCGCATCTGGTTGAGGATCCACATATTTTCCAGTTGTAAATCAAATATCAAAATATGCATGACACTTTGCAAGACTGGAAGTCGAAGCAACAGTCTCTGCAGAGCAGGGAGGAATTACATCTGCCACTGTTCTTTGGCTTCTGCATTTAGAGCTATTTTGATATTTTGCCAATGGCATTTTTACCAGTGTTGAATTGGGAAAAAAAAAAATCAGTTTAGGCCACACCCACTTTCAATTCAAATCCGAATAGCGACACAGACCGAGAGTGTCACTACACAACGCCCATACACATACACAACATGCCGTATTAAACCCCAGATGAAAAGTAAACATTACAATTTAACACCCTGTGCTGAAGAAGTGAGAAAAAAAGAAATAGAGCGAGAGAGAGAGAGACAATAAAAAAAGACAGAGAAAGAAAGAGAGACAGAGAGAGAGAAAGTACAATTTGCTCCACTTATCTACATGTTAAAATGGCGTGTCCTTAATATCTTGTCTACACCATAATAATCTCCTTAATTAAAATTAGCTTTGAATTAATTTCTGTATCTTGCATTGCTCTGAATAAATGTGAGAAGTGCATGCATAGTCAGGTTTGGTCGAGCGCTTATCTGAGGCACCCCAATCAACTGTTTATATTAGAATTCCAGGAATTCCAGGAATATATATATATATATAGGTCTGGGTGAATCCAGAGTCTGTGCGAGGAATAAGTGGGACACTTTTACAATTTCATCCAGGCATCCGTCTGACTGCACTCTGCATTTGAGCGCCGAATGATGATTGAACAAAGTAATAAAATATAACAAGTTCAAAAAGAAAAAGCAATTTATAACATAACATTTATATGTGAGTGAAATGACCTGGCATGTGATATTTTAAGGATTGAATTTGAATGTGGCCCATATCAAATGTGAAAAATCTGATGAATTGTGCAACAACAATAATATGGATCTTAATTGTTTTCTAACAAAAATGCAGCCTTTGTTGCTGAAATGCAAAACTAAGAGGAAAATATGAGCACGATTAGCAAGTTAGCTAGCTAATAGTCTAGCTTCCGAAACAAGCTTAACCTGATATGATTTGCAACTTACAAACTTCTTCTAACTATGTTTCCACGTCATAGTGCACCAATGTCCAAGAGCATCAGCCGTGATCGCTAATCAATGACATGCCACTCCAACACAATGCAAAGTGAAGTGAGCAACTACGTAAAAAAAGCAACCACGGGCCGTGTAGAGAGGGATCTAGACGATATCAAAGAGTTGCAAAGACTTGGCTTTGAAGATGGTGATAACCATTTAACACTGTGTTTATCAGTGGGCTTCCTTTTATCATTACTTCTAAATAATTTAATGATCTATCAATAATGCAGCTTTAATTAGCTTAGTTACACTGTCTGTATCGTGGACTGCTGCACCTGATCTGGCTGCCGATGCAGAATCAGCAGAAACGTACACCGCAGAATAAAGGAGAATGGAAAGAAACAAAGCAGCTGCAGGCAAGATCGCTAATTGCTAATCAGAAAAAACAAACCACTTTATTATTCTATTTAGCAAAACGTGTTTAACAAACCGAATTGTATTGTGTATTGTGTATTCACACACACACACACACACACACACACACACACACACACACACACAC
>JAAIIK010000052.1:1716677-1750926 GCA_014706435.1 Silurus glanis | reverse complement strand
ACACACACACACACACACACACACACACACACACACACACACACACAGTATATTTCTTATCTGCAGGTAATAAAGGCAGTCAGGAAGGCTTCAAGGCACTAGCACAACAAGTGACAGATCTCGGCACTCCAGAACCAACATGATATTGCAAAATCCCATTGCCAGTTATTGTGATCGTGACTCCCCGAGTCTCTCCTCAGAGAGAGATGAGATAAGAGGATTACACGGGCTGACCCCTGTGCCTTAAAGCAGCCGAGAAGATGTAGTACGCGAGCTATCAAGTAGAGATAAGATCAGACAGGAAAGATTTGCAGCCTTACAGAGACAGAAACACACAGATAGCAAGAAATGTGAGGTAGTTGTTAAAAGCATTTAAGACCACTATTCGTTATTGATCGACTATTGAGAAAAAAAAAAAGAAATATGGCTCAATTTGTGCTCAAACAATAAGGCCCTATTAGCAAAGATCAAGTTTGAGACTTCCTGTTTTCAAGCCGCATGCTAGTCACAAAAGCCAAGCTAAATGTAACTACAGATTTCATATTTCATAGTTTAGAAAACAATAAAAGAAAAAAAGGAAGAGCTTCAATTTGCACGTGTGGGTCTGTACTGTATGAAAATAGTATGGAGTGAAGAGAAAGAACGAGAGACAGAACGAGGAAAGTGAAAGGAAGTGGCACGTTAACGCTAATGGTCAGTGACACGGGAGTGGTTGCTAGGGCTGCTCCTAAAATATTAAGCAGTCTTCTCACAGGTGAATGATTCCTGGCCTTAATGCAGCAAGGCCATGCTGTGAAGAGGGGAAAAGAACGCTCCCTTTTCTTTAGATTTTTGCAATTTAAAAGCCACAAATACAAGATGGTACGAATGAGTCACTGCAGCATTGCCGTATGTCAAACGCCTCTGTGGCAGATTTGCCCAGTTTCATGCAGAACTTCATGTTTGCTCTTTGTTCCAACTTTCTATCTATGATGAAATCGCAGACGTCACACGCTTGGTCAGAATAGCACCAGTTACACCATTAGTCTCGAACAAATTGTATTCCACCTCATACACAAATGGTGATCGGATCCTGATTCAGAGGTGGCCTGGGGTACGTACACATATGTCGTGTTAGTAGTGTGAACCAGGGTTTTTATCATTTTTGATTTTTTCTATGTCAGTTTCATCAATTCGTTCATCAGGAGTCGAATAAGTCATAATTTTTATTGAATAATAACTGACCTTTTGGAAGCCCCCTTCCATTTCTTGTCATTTTGAAGGATACATCCTTGCTTCCTGTCACTACCTAAGACCAGCAATCTGTTAAAACATTATATAGAAAAATGTACTGCACAACCACTTATTCGCAACTCCTATCACACCTATCCTTCTTATATACTCTTCACAGATTTCCAATCCCTGTCACCTCATTTTTTCTTTCTCTGTGCTTTCACTCCGCTTTACATCTGTACATGAGACATTTACTGTAGCAATTGAATCAGGAGCAACTGTCTGTTATCTCTAACATAATAACTTCGTCTTTAGCACAGTGTCACTGTTTTGTTCTTTATTATTATTATTATTATTATTATTATTATTATTAAATGTGAAAATATACACAAAAATGTCTCCGTACCGGAAATATGATTTGTAGTGATTTTTTTGCGCATGCGCAAAATCGCTGCCACTTCCTGCGTTTTTATGGCAATCTCGCGATATGGATTTATGCGTTTTATGTACATCTTGAAGAATTTATCTTAAAAGGAGAAAATCCTGACAAATCCGCAAATCAAGGGAGTGAATGAATGAAGGATGGAAGGAATGATGTATGTTAAAGTTTGTTAAAGTACGCTGGATTTAATATCTTTAGAAAATTTAATATTATATGTAAGACACACACACACACACACACACACACACACACACTTATACACAACTGTTTTACCCAAATGGAATATAACAAATGTAAAATATTGATTTTAATGTTTTTATTTATAAAATTTTACTTAATTTGATTTGTGACAATTTATCAATAACTCAGTTGAATCAATGTAATAAAAAGTGTATTGCATTCATTTGATTTATTCTATTCTATTTTATTTTATTTTATAAAATATCAAATATTTGGTGCATAAATCACTTTAGAGTACACATTTAACATTTCTCTCTAATTAAAAAGAAGACAATATAAAGAAGAAACCTTCAGAGGAACTCTGAATAGTCAAAACGAATAGTGCGAATCTACACGTAGTCATTAGAGCACATATTTAATCGTGAAGAACAGGAGTATTGAAAACACTCAAATATATTTTCAAAAACATATGGGAACAGTCGACACCAAAATGAACTCGGAAAATGTTTTCCTCCAAAATAGAGACTAATGAGACAAATGTCTGACATTGTGATAATTACAGTCTGGCCACTTCTCCATTATTTATTTTGTTGTTGTTGTTGTTCCACATGTTTTATGGTACACCTGGCATCTACAACACAACAGCTGACTAAAAGAGTGCAGGCTCCGGGATGGGCAGCCTCCTCCTTGTGATGTACAGCCCTGTGTAAGTTTGGCCTGAGAACAGTCAGTGTTTTCGTGCATTTCGACTCCCTCTCCAGTTTATCTCCATTAGTAGGACAATGTGCTTCAGGCCACTTCTGCAATCCAGAGCACTGAGGATTTGGCTTTGACCACAGACTTGTATGAAGAATCACATGACTGGAGGGAAAAAAAAGCACAACAGTGTTTTCATAACAGTGCAAGCCAGGCACTTGGGTTTTATTTGAGTTGGAGGGGACAGTGTGTTGAACAGACGCCTTTGCTGGGAAATAACTCCACGAACTTTGAGCTACAATCTGGACAATGAGCTTCATGAATATCTAGGGGCTTGACATCACAGCTGGAGCTGCATTGAGCACAGCTGTGGAGAGTGGCACGCAAAGAATATGAGAATGATCTTCTGTTCTGTGACGATGGACATTTTGGTGTCGGTTCTCCTTTACGTAATTAATCTACTGATTACGTGATGCAGCACGTTACATGAGGTCATATAGGAAGACATCAGATTATTCGGAGCACTGAGCTAAAAAGTGCTCAATGCCTGAGGACATTCCTCTGGCTGAAGTCCTGTGATGGCTCTTCAGGGGTATGCACTTCTAAACTCGATACAACTTCCCTAATAGCTTTAGTCGAGGTACAGATACCAACCCTAGGTCATGACCAAAGATCACAAGACCACAGAGCCTCTGGCTCAACAAGCCTCTGTTCTTGTTTAATCGTACCTTAGCAACAGACATAATAAAAAAAAAAAAGACAGAAAAAGAAACAAAATCAGCCACAGCGAAGAAACACTATCTGAAAATAATCATTGCTGCTTTCCGAGCAGAACCGTGGGAAAGTGTTTCATAATGCAGGGACACTGAACTTTTGGACTTTCATCACTTACTTCTCCTACTCCCTTGGTTTTGTTTAGCATAATTTGACTTGCTTGGCATCTCTGTCTGCCAACAGAAGCTAGCATTTATCTCTCCAGTTTCCTCAATTATCTATTCATCTCTGCACCTTCTCTCTCTCTCTCGTTCTCTCTCTCTCTCTCTCACCCTGAGGCTAATGTGCCCAGAAGCCAAGTCCTGCCTGAGTTCAGCTGACAGGTAGGTCTAAATATTTAAGTGCTTGGCACACACTTCCATGCAGAAGCTTAGCACACACACACACACACACACACACACACACACACACACACATTCACTAAATCTTCATTTTAACATCAGAATATTAAAAAACCTCAGTCTTCTATATTCAATCGACAAATAGAAATGTCAAACAAGCAAACTGACAAATGAAACTGATGGGATGATTGACAGCTGTGTAGGTCTCCTGAACTCAAATACAGTAATACCTAGGTATTCAAATTTGGTACTAGTCACGTTATGACAACTGAAAAAATGTTTTGGCATGTCATGCTCGGTACTCAATACCGACTCGAGACTCGAAACTCGAAACTTGAGAGTCTCACGGTGAAAAGTCATAGCATTCTCTTCTGTGCTTTCTATGCATTTAAAACTCAAATCATGGGTCATAAATTGGTACCACGAACTTCTTTGAGGTATTGCTGTAATAACTAATCTCCTGGAAAGCCCTACCACTTTTCTTGCCTCACATTAGTGATCATTGTGTCATCTTGAAGGATACACCCTCACTTTCTCTCGTTAGAGACCATCTGTGAAAAAAGTATATGGAAAAACATACTGCACAACCACTTATCCCCAATGCCCACCCACACAGGTTTATCAACTTGTCAGAGGATTTCCTGTCACTAACACCTCATTTCCTTCTAGCTCCTATCTGTATTGTGCTGAATGTAAGTGTAGAAGTTGATGGACTGAAGAGATAAGCTTGGGATATTTAACAATAGCATCAGGGATTGCTGATAAATTCCAACTGTCCAGTATTTCTTTCATCGGTTAATCAGCTTCCTATATTTTTTCTGTAGTAATGACGATGATTACGCGATACATAATATGGCTGGCAAAAACCCTTCTCACCCCAACCAATCGTTCCCAGCTTTTTTCACCATCCTCTCTTTCTTTCTTTCTAATTACCTGCCATCTCCCTTCACACCCAGACAGAGAGACTGGTTTACCCAACACCGTCTGATCTGCTTGCTGCCTCTGTCTTTTTTTTTATCAATACAGTGCTGTCTGTCTTAGTGTTGTTTGTATGCCTTCATTTTCTGCTGCATCACAGAATCCCTCTCTTTCTACTATAGACATGTCTAACAAAGAAGACCTCAGTATTGTCAGAAAAGACAAAAGGACAATGATCCTAGTTGTGGTCAAGGTTACATCCAAATATTCTTACATTAAAGATCCCTGTGGGAGTCCATTGGAGGAGCTTCTCTAAGGAAGAAGCGTTTGAGAGATGCGAGCAGTAAGAGTTGTCTGTTCTGCTAAGAGAATGTTTACAGGTTACGTATGTAACCATGGTTCCCAGAGGGAACGAGACGCTGCGTCAACAACGCTTTGGGAACGCTTTCGCGTTGTCCACGCTCTGAATCACGTGTGTAATCAGTCCAATGGAAAGCGTGGTGTCACCGGTGGGGTGACGTCACGACCAGAAAGCTATCAGAGCACATGGAATGAAACCAGTACTAGCTTCAGAAAAGGGAAGGAAACGCTGCAAGGATGCAGACAGTGTGGTAACCTGGAGACGTTCCCCTTTAGGAAAGCTTTACAACATTTGGGGAACGAGAGTCCAATAATGCCAGACTGACCAATCCCTGCCTAGTGTGGATGGGCACAGCTAGGTCGTAGGACTGAGGGGCCAGATGTGGCACTATGGTCAAGGCTATAAAACCTGGCAAAGGTCAGCGGGGTGGACCAGCCCACAGCATTGCAGATGTCTTGGAGGGAAACCCCAGAGAACAAAGCCTTAGAGGCTGCCACACTCTGAGTCGAGTGAGCTCCGACCCCGAAAAGGAGTGGGGAGACCAGAGAACTCATAAGAGGATTAAATAGCATCCACAATCTATCTGCTGAGTGTCTGTAGAGGAAGGCACTAGACATGCCAGGGGTAGGTAAACGCCAGACCAGAGGGGCTCACAGAAAGAGTGTGAAGGTCCCCAAGCCTCTTTAGAGAGGAGAAGGCCAGTAGTAAAACAGTCTTGACTGTCAAAAATCTCAAGGGAAAATTGGACAGGGGCTTGAAGGAAGGCTTAGACAAGGCCTCCAGAACAACGGCCAGGTCCCATACAGGCACTCTGTGTCATACCAGAGGCTGGTACCTCGGAGGAAACGTGTCACAGGTTTTTTTCCCCAGCAAATGCTCGGCAAGTGGAGCAGGATAAGGTGCAATAGCAGACATGTAAACCTTTAGGGTGGAAGGGGACAACCCCTTGGCAAACTGTTCTGTGAAACTGCTTCACCATGAGTAGCTGGCCTTCTCTCACTGTCTTGATGCCCATGAGGATAGACTCCACTCATGCATAACGGTCGAATCCCTTTTCTTGGCATTCAGTCTTAACCCCAATGCCTTCATATGGGCTAGAACGATATCTCGATGCTGGGTCAGCAGGTGCTCTGATTGAACTAATATCAACAGTCTTCAATATAGTTCAGTATGCGGAGGCCCCGCAGTCTCAGCGGAGCCAGAGCCGCATCCACACACTTTGTGAAGGTGCGTGGTGAGAGTGCAAGGCAGAATGGAAGGACCCGATATTGGTAAGCTTCGGCCCCAAAAGCAAACCTTAGGAACTTCCTGTGTGAAGGAAGGATGGATACGTGATACGTCCCTCAGATCTATGGTGACAAACCAGTCCTCGGACCTGTTTCAGGGTGAGCATCTTGAACCTGAGTCTCAATAGAGAGCGGTTCAGCTCAGGATCAGGTTCAGGACCTTTTGGCCAAAGACCTTCTATTTACCATGACTAATTTATCCCATTCACTAACAGGTGCTATGATGAAGAGATAATCAGTGTTATTCAATTCACCAGTCAGTGCTCATAAAGTTATGCATTATAATTTTAAGTAAATATACAGTACATCCCAATGGGGGTCAGGATTTCGATCCAGGAGTGTGACTGTTACAAAGCTCTGGAAAAAACAGATCAACATCCCAGTAGTGGGTTTTATTTTGTACAAAACGTTGCTTATAATTAGAACATGTGTATTATTAGATTTAGATTATGTGGAACATCTGGAATACAATTCTTGATCAATTACTTGTGGCTAATTCATACAAATGCTGTGGAAACAAAAGCAAAAATATTTTCTGCCATGTTCTGAATAATTTACTTCTATAATAGCTTTTCCTCACACATCATTTCCATTTAAAACAAAACGATATTATATATGTATTTACAATATCATATATGTTTTGGAACTCACTTTTTTTTCTGCGGTTAATATTCCAAAAATAAAATTGGAATTTTCCCAGATACCTTTTCTTGTTTAAAAACTGCTCCCTGTCAACGTATATAGATAAAGGCATTCAGAGGGGACTGAACTGCCCTATCATGAACACATTGATAATTTGTTCTAAAACATGGATCTTCAATGTTTTTCAGGTCAAGGAGTCAGACATATCCACTGATATTGATAGAAAACAAACATATTACACAACTATGTTGTACATGCATCATTGCCTGCATATTTTCATACGTATATTTTCTAAACTTTTAAAAAGATTTATGCATCATAACAAACATATTTTGCAATTAAAATCACAATTTATTAAGTTGTTCACAGTTGTCTTTTATTTTAATAGATTTGCAGTTTTATTTTCCTCTGAGGGAGGCGAGATTGAGATGGTTTGGACATGTGCAGAGGAGGAACATGGGGTATATCAGTAGGAGAATGCTGAGGATGGAGCCACCAGGAAGTAGGAAAAGAGGAAGACCAAGGTGGAGGTTTATGGATGTGGTGAGGGAAGACATGCAGGTAGTTGGGTTAAAAGAGGCAGATGTAGAGGACAGGGGGGTATGGAGACGGATGATCCGCTGTAGAGACCCCTAATGGGAGCAGCCGAAAAAAGAAGAAGGTGGACAAATACACATGTACCTGACCATCAGCTTTAACTTTAATAAAACTTTAATGCAATAATAATAATATTTTTACAATTAAATACTTTATCTTTGATGTTTTTGCCTATGTTTATTTCTTTTTTACTAAAATTATTTGTGATTCAGCATTAATTAGTAGACCGCCTGCAGTACCGCCACCGACCCCCTAGGGGTCGCAGAGCCCCGAATGAAAGCCTACAAACAAAAACAAAAAAATACATCAAGCAAACCTCACGTCTGTTAGCTTGATTTGTTTAGCTACTGTATAAATATGAAACGTTAAATGTGCTTTTGAGTTGGAATTCAGTGCCTTTTACATTTTATAAAGCCACCCTGAATTAAAAGAAACAAACACGCACTAGAACTATCTAAGAATTGAGGATCTCAGCACTCAAGGTCGGCGTACAATTCGTTTCACAGTAGGATTACAACAAAAATGAGGTTGCCTTGGTAACTCCGAAGCTACAGGTCACAGGGGTGTCAGAATTTTTCTGTCTTTCTTCTTTGTTTTTTTTTTTATCTTCCCACCTTCCTGTCTCTCCCTTTTGCTACTGTCTGACTGGTGTGCAAAAGAAGAGCCCTCATTACCTCCAATTACTGTGATTGTCCAGGGTGTCAATGATATCTTGGGCCTGCCATTTAGCTTCTTTCGGCTCATTGACATTTGGTGGGGGCTCGGGGCATTCCCTCAACTCTCCATCTTAATAGGAAGTGCCCTACGGCCAGGGCAATGCTAGTGATCAGCACCGTCTCTCACGATTTCTCTATCTCAAACGCACTCTCGCCAACCCCCATTTGTCCAGCTCTTCTTTTTAATGAGTGAAAGACTTACGCACACACACTCTTTCATCTCATTCTTTTTAATGGCTTCATCAACCAAGCATGAGCCGCATAGGCAATTTCTTTTTTCCACTCTCTCTTCAGGCCGCTTTTATCTGCATGCTGCTAACAAAATGAGATGTAGGTAAAGAGAAGGGCTCCTATGAGAGCACAGGACCTTTTCTCTGAAGGTGTGACTTTTGTTCGTGCCGGCGGCACAGAGCCGGAGGTGGCACACACACACACACACACACACACACACACACACACACACACACACACAATGTGGCATAAGCGTGGAGACTCTGAATCCAGGCAGACACCGCAGGGCGTCTCTGACATAAAGAATTCACGCTGACGTTCTCCAGAACAGCGCACAGGTCACAGAGAGATTTCAGTCCGACTCCAGCATACACACTTCTTGTTCTTTGTACAAAATTTTATGTCATTCAAAATGTACCCAAAAATATATTCAGGTCCTAATGGAGGATGGTATGCAAAGATTGCTACATCTTTTTGTACATCAACCAAAAAAAACCCGACATGGAGGTTATCGATGACCAACAGCAGATTAAATAGAGTTTGTAGGATTCTTATCTTCATGTTTAGCATTTAGCATCCTTAACTGAGCCAATCTCGTTCAAAATAGCCAGCAGGATCAGCAAAATTTTGCGCAAAAACCACATTAGAGAACCAGGATCTGCATTTTAAGAGCTTCCCATTCACAAGCGATTAGGATCAGCATCTCTTTAATAGAGATCAGGAATTGCGCTTACAGTCACCGTCATTCTCAGCAGGAACTTCTCATGCTCACCAGAGACCAGGATCTGCACCTCATGTGATTTTCATCCTTAAGAGACAGAAGGATCATATTTTCAAGTAATTCTTACCTTTCATATAAAAAAAAAAAAAAAAAAAAACGATCTGCATTTCCATCAGTGAAGAATGATGGAAGTATATTGAAGGGACATTCAGGGCGACCCAAATGAAGATAGATTCCCTTATGGTTTTTTCCTTATATATTCTCAGGGAGTTTTTCCTTTGCGACTCTCGATAATATCTCGCTCGTGAGGATGACGAGGAACAAATTTATAGGCACTCTGTAAAGCTGCTTCGTGACTATGTCCATTGTTAAAAGCGCTATACAACTAAAACTGAATCGATCTGAATTTTGTGCGGAGTAACTGCCATCCCTAATAAAGAGCAGGATCAGCATTTTAAGTTATGTTCATCATCGACCTAAATAACACTGATGATCTCTTCATCATGGCACCTGTTAGTGGGTGGATATATTTATTAGGCAGCAATTGAACATTTTGTCTTCAAAGTTTATGTGATAGAAGCAGGAAAAATGGCGAGCGTAAGGTGAGTAAATTTGACTAGGGCCAAATTGTGACGTCTAGACGGCTGGGTCAGAGCATCGCCAAAACTGCAGCTCATGTGGGATGTTTCTGGTCTGCAGTGGTCAGAATCTATCAAAAGTGCTCCAAGGAAGGAACAGTGGTGAACCGGCGACAGGGTCATGGGCGGCCGAGACTCACTGATGCACGTGGGGAGCGAAGGCTGGTCCGATCCAACAGACGAGCTCCTGTTAAGGCAGAAGTTAATTCTGTTAATGCTCAATGGGTCAGGACTTTTTTGGCAGCAAAAGGGGACCAACACAATATTAGACAGGTGGTCATAATGTTATGCCTGATCAGTGGTCAAAAGGTTATGCCTGGTTGGTGAAGGAACATTCAGGGCCACCCAGATGAGGATGGGTTCCCTTTTGAGTCTGGTTCCTCTTTAGGTTTTTTTGTATATGTTCTCAGGGAGTTTTTTCCTTGCCACTGTCAATAATTGCTCGTTTATTAAGGATAAATCTATTAGGAACAAGCTTATATGCATTACACTTATACATTCCAACCTCTTCTGTAAAGCTGAATGTAATTGGATTTTGGAGCAGCTGCCATCCCTAATAGAGAGCAGGATCTGCATTTTGAGTGATGTTCATCATCGATATTGAGATGGACAAGAATTTATTTATAATATCTACAGTAGTAGAATATCTAAACTATGGGTCTTCAAATTCCATGACCCCTAGGGGATCCGTTAATTAAAGTTAAATCACAAATAACTTTTTGTGATAAACAAATAAACTTCTTCTTCTTCTTCTTCTTCTTTCGGCTGCTCCCATTAGGGGGCGCCACAGCGGATCATCCGTCTCCATACCACCCTGTCCTCTACATCTGCCTCTTTCACACCAACTACCTGCATGTCTTCCCTCACCACATCCATGAACCTCCTCCTTGGCCTTCCTCTTTTCCTCCTTCCTGGTGGCTCCATCCTCAGCATTCTTCTACCAATATAATTCATGTCCCTCCTCTGCACATGTTCAAACCATCTCAATCTCACCTCCCTCACCTTGTCACCAAAACGTCCTACATGCGCTGTCCCTCTAATAAACTCATTTCTAATCTTGTCCATCCTCGTCACGCCCAACGAAAACCTTAACATCTTCATCTCCAGCTCCACCTCCTGTCTTCTACTCAATGCCACTGTCTCTAATCCATACAACATCTCAGGTCTCACCACAGTCCTATAAACTTTCCCTTTCATTCTTGCAGATGTGATAAACAAATAAACATAGGTTAAATATGTTTACATACATAGTTCTAATTGTCTCTAACTAGCGTAGTAACTAGCGCCATGTGATTGGTTTCTATTAATATCATTGCCATTTTGTATCAGGGGGTCCCTGCTCCATGTCTCTATCGCCGAAGGGGTCCTTGACCTAAAAGACCCCTGATCTACACTATATATCGATAACAAAATGTAGCTAAATAAATAAAAAGCTGACTACAGTTTGTTTGAAATTGTATACGTATATTAACAGAATATTAATTATTAGTAAATGAAATGATCATTTAATTTGCAAGAAAAAAAAACATAAATTCATCATATTTTTATGAATCTATCTAGCACTTTATCAGCCTATTACTGCAATCTGTAAAAAATCATTCAGCCTTCATTTAAAATTCAACAGCTTCACTGCCCATTTCAAAGCTGTCTCAACATCAGAACCAAAACCGCCCCCCTGAGTCCACAGCACTGCGGCCAGATCCGATGGAGCATGCCAGACTGCCTCTCCGAATCCACCCAGGGACATATCCATAACAACTGTCAGCCCCTGTGACAAATGGCAACGAAAAAGTACAAGAGGCGGTAAGCCAATCCGGCGGGGAGGGAAAATAATTAACAATTAACAAAGTTTCTTTTCGTCAGATATTTGACTAGGTCTAATTTAGCCAAGTGGAATAGAATGACAGAGAGGAAGTCTGGCATGGGCAATGGAAACGAAACCTCTTTTAACGCCTGTAAATTCTTTGTCTATAAACCTTCAAATCGGTTCTTGGACAGAATCTTAATTGGCATAAGGGTCGGATTTTGTGTCTCGGAAGAAAAAAATAGGGGTCAGTTACTCAGTCCTATGAGGCATTTATTAAAAAAGAGGAAGACAGGGATGGTCCTTTTTGAAATGGGATGTCTCTCTTGATCCTTTCTTTCTCTCTTTCTCTCTATTTCTCTCCCTCTCTCTCTGCCAGGCTCTGCCTCGCTGTACTTATAAATCCTGACAAGGGTGTCAATATGTCAATGCAAATAGGCCGTGTAGCACCCTGCCTTGTGTACTGGGCCCTGCTCCAGCAGTGACAGGGAGACAAGAGCGAGAACCAGAGTGTGTGTGTGTGTGTGTGTGTTTCAGTGAGTAAGTGTGCAAAAAGAAAAGGAAGCTCATTTTCAGCACTAGCTGTCACTGCAACCTTGTATAAAGCATCCCCAGGTTAGGATTTTTTCTTTAAAAGAAAAAGAAAATCACAGAATTCGTTGTTGCTATTTTCTTGATTCTTTATTCAATACCTTAATGCAACTCTGTCTTTTCTCTCCAAGCTGCTACATGAACTGCATCAGTTGTGTTATCTATTAATTTATAATTAAGTGTGTTGCCTTATGCATTGATGATATCCAGAGCAGGGTATTGAAGTGGTCCCTCCTGCCCGTTGGCTAGGCAACGTCTTAATTTATTCGTCTCCGTGTCTCCTGTGCTGTCCCTTCTGCAGCTGTGAGAGGAAAGAGCTAAAGAGGTGATGATACTAGTGACACACGGCTGAGGTGTCTCCGAGACAGCCGAGTGTGGGGGTGGTGGGGGGGTTGGGGCAGTAGGCAGGGGGGCCGAATGGCATAACTCATCACTTCATCATTCTACAGGGAAGAATTATTTTATATCAAAAGCCGAGGGTCCAGGAGAATTTCACATCCTGCTCAGACGCTCAGCTGATTTCGTTGAAGTGAGACCACATTTTGGTACAAGTTGATTGTTTTGCATTGACAAGGCATTTCTTCTTCTCTAATCAGAGTTTGCGAACAACCACAACACATCAAATCAGTGTTTAATCCATTTATAATGGTATCAAAAAGTTTCGAGACTAGCTCTGTTTTCACAGCAATACAGCGCTCCCAACGTACCTGCCACTTCTGGAATGTGTCCTGAAAGTCTTCGAAGCGTGTCAAGCACCTTCGGTGATTCGCACTGGATCTTTGCAATGGTGTCAAAACAGCATCCTTTGAGCTGGATCTTCATGTTCAAGAAGAAGGCGAAGTCGGCAAGAGCCAAATCTGGCGAGTAGGGTGGAAGTGAGATCATGTGGATTGTACTCCGACGATCATCGCGCACGAATGGTTCCGACATTTTCAAGGACTGAGTTCATTGAAGGTCTTCCTGATCTCTCATCATCTTCCAGTGATGTTCTTTTACTCTACTACGCAGATTTGCCCAGTTTCACCCAGAATTCCACATTTGCTATTTGTTCTAACTTGCTGACTATGATTAAATTGCAGACGTGGTAACGCACGTGGTCAGAATAGCACCAGTTATACCCTTCGTCTCTGAACTTTTTGATACCACCTCGTAGCCACAATTAATATTGTGAAACCTTCATGAAACTGGTTCCATTCATCATTTATGCTATGGCTGCTATAAACACTTGTTCCCTTACCAACTTCTGCTTATTTTTCACTCAAAGTTCAATAAACTGAAAGTTCGGAGGTAGAAGCTCAGTGGCTAAGACTCTGGGTTACTGGTCGGAGGGTCGGGGGGTTTCAAGCCCCACTATTGCCAAACTGCCGTTCTTGGGGCCCTTGAGCAAGGCCCGTAACCTTCTGTGCTCCAGGGGTGCTGTATCATGGCTGACCCTGCACTTCTTAACATCACTTGGATATATGAAGGCAAGGTTGTAGCTCAGTGGTTAAGGCATTCGAATCTGGATCGGAAGGTTACCAACTTACTACTGCTGGGCCCTTAAGCAAGGCCCTTCATCCTCAACTGCTCAGTTGTAAGTCACTCTGGATAAGTGCCAGAGCGACTGCCAGAGCGACATTTAGTCTGCTAAATGCCATAAATGTAAATATGAAGAAAGAATGTTTATGTGCTGTAATGTACTTGTAAATAAAGCAACTTGTCATGTTACTATAAAACTGGAAAATGCTTCTCAGAGACTCCGTCCACATCCCACAGAAATTCTCTTTCAAGCCTCCAACAAGAAAAGGGAACTTTGGACCGCTGTGAAAAATAAGGAGCAATAAATAAGCCCCCCTATTTTTTCATCTAGCATCAAAAAAACATGTAAAGTACCTCAGAGGTGAAATGTAAATCGATTGGTCCCTTAGCTGATTGTTAATTTCTAGATTTCTAGAAGGAAACACTTTTAACCGCGACATTACAAATGGCTGCCGCTGTAAATTTCCGAGTTCCGGAAATGCTCGTTCTGGGTGTGCATCACTAGGCTGTCATAGAGTTCATTTTAAAGACGGTTGAATAGGACTGATGACGGAAGAAAACTCGTTGCATGCGCTGTTTTTAAAATGTCACACTTTGATAAAAAATGACAGCAAGCAAGGCAGCATGTGCTCAATCATATAACACACTGCATTGTGGCATTTAGTGTTCTCCTCCAAGCGTGTTGAGACACTGACCCATGCTCGGCTGCTCCAGCAGAAGTTTAGAAGCTGTTTTTCTGCGCCTATAAAGAATCTGGCATATTTATTATCATGTTTAGATTTTCTCTTGTTGCTATACTGTAAACTAAGGCCAATTTGGCAATAATGTGTGAGGTGAGCCACATTCGTACAGTGCTAATGAGACCGAATTGGTGCACATGATGAAAAATGGCCGTGATTGCTATTTCCGTATCAGACTTATCTATAAATGTTGGAGCGTAATGCACTTGATCATAAGAACTGAACGAGATTAAATGCTTCATTTGCTGGAGATGAGTAGTTGAAACTGTGCCCGGTGTTTCGCTATTGACTGTTCATTGATTATCCCGGTGCCGGCAGTTAAGAAGAGATTTGCTGATGCTTGTTACTATGATGACATTCTGTATTAATGTTGATGAAGCACAATTACTGCAATAAATCAACGCAGGCGACGTTCACAACGACTCCTGCCAGGAAGGATCCCCTTGGGCAAACCTCGTGCACACTCATTTTCAGGCAGATACACAAACGCTGGCAAAAAAATAAAGGTTCTTTCCACACACGCTTACACATAACCATTACTATAGCTACAAATTATTTACTCGTTTTTTTTTTTCTTCCCAAAACCCAACCACTTGCATACCTACACCGTCAACCTGACATCGAGCCCTTGAGAATCGTGTGGAATTTCAATAGCATCATCAAAGCAACCATGCAGAGGGAGATCCTTTCAAGAGTCAGAGAATCCATGGAAACACACAAGGAATGAGATGCAACTCTATATCATATTGTACCGTCAATACACATTTATGTGTAACGGTACACATATTCATACTGAACCACTTCAGTACAGGACTTTTGGTATCCTTGTTTGAGGATGCAATGAAATCCTTGTTTTACTAAAGGAACATACATAAATTTTGAGTTCCCACAGGAACATATTAAATGGTGGACCGCAAGTTTGTTTAGCCTCCACCTGTGGCTACTGGATCCTTACCAGAAAGAGTGTGTACTGAGCACGTGCGAAATCGATGAAAGGAATAAATTCATTAATGAATAAATGAATTTAAATAATTTCATAATTTTATGAATTATCTTGTGTGTTTCTTAAATGTAGAGCTTTGCTAAAGTACTCTCACAGGGCAGTTAAGTAGAACATATCTTTGGAAAATTAAACATTAAATGCAGAAAAAAAATACACACACACAAACACACACAATTATATACACATCTGTATTACCTAAATGGGGTCTAACAAATGTAAACTAATTACATTTCTCCATATATTTGATTTTATTAAATTAATTTAATTGGTGGCTACTCAATTGAATCAATATAATAAAAAAGTGTATTACATTAATTTGATTTATTTTATTTTACTTTGATATATATTTTTTTAATTTAAACCAAACAAGCAAGTTATCTGAAGCAGGTTAAGAAGAGCCTGGAGAGGTGGAGGTACACGCTGGAAAAAAGGGGAATGAAAGTCAGTAGGAGTAAAACAGAGTACATGTGTGTGAATGAGAGGGAGGGCAGTGGAGTGGTGCGGTTGCAGGGAGAAGAGGTGGAGAAGGTGGAGGAGTTCAGGTACCTGGGACCAACTGTGCAAAGTAATGGAGAGTGTGTTAGAGAAGTGAAGAAAAGAGTTCAGGCAGGGTGGAGTGGGTGGAGAAGAGTGATAGCAGGAGTGATTTGTGATAGAAGAGTATCTGTGAGAGTGAAAGGGGAAGTTTATAGGACTGTGGTGAGACCTGAGATGTTGTATGGTTTAGAGACAGTGGCATTGAGTAAAAGACAGGAGGTGGAGCTGGAGGTAGCAGAGCTGAAGATGTTGAGATTTTCATTGTGGGTGACGAAGATGGACAGGATTAGAAACGAGATTATTAGAGAGACAGCACATGTAGGACGTTTCGGGGACAAAGTGAGAGAAGCGCGATTGAGCTGGTTTGGACATGTGCAGAGGAGGATGGAGCCAACAGGAAGGAGGAAAAGAGGAAGGCCAAGGAGGAGGGTTATGGATGTGGTGAGGGAAGACATGCAGGTAGTTGGTTTGAAAGAGGCAGATGTAGAGGACAGGGGGGTATGGAGACGGATGATCCGCTGTGGCGACCCCTAATGGGAGCAGCCGAAAGATGCAGAAGAAGAAGAAGAAGCAAGTTATCTGAAAATGTTTCAAAAAAGTGAACTGTAATATTCATAAATGTTAATAATAAATAATAATAAAATCGTAAAAAAAGACACAAAAAGACTAAATCAAACAAGGAATCGGAAAATGATGTTGGAATGTTTGATTTGCATTTGGGACAGTGAGAAAACTAATTTCAGATGAACCCTGGCTTTTCCAGATGAAAACATTTACTACAACAAATTCTATTATAAGCCAATATAATGAAAGACATTCCCAGAGCCAGTGAAAGGCCAAGGTCACTGGTGGTGTTCTGCCCTAAAACATGGCCTACAGTATTAGTTACTGTATCTGTCTAAAATCTTATATATTTGGCATTTCCTTTGACATTAAAGAGTAAAAAAGGTGACTATTCCATCTGGGGAAATACCAGTGCTTGTATTATGGACTGGCAATATACCCACATGCTGCAGCTTAGAGCTTGCAGTTTTCCACCTGGCAGGTCCCGAAATTAAATCATCTCTGATTGGTGCCAGTAAAAAGGCAAGGAGTTGCAAAAAAGACATTTCATTTATTATTTCGGACAGCAGTAGTGCTGCAAGTTACCTTGCACTCCCACACACAAGAGATGTTTAGTTCTAATTTCAGCCCAGTTAAAAAAAAAAGGGAGAATTTTTTTGCCATGATGACAAAAAAAGGCTACCTTGTCCCATTAGTCCTACAGCTTGGCGCTTTCCGCCTTGTGATGAGCCCTGCTGGTGCCACTCTGTAATGCGCTGCCTCTGTAGCGCCGAATTGCTGCGATACATCACAGCTGCAAGTGCAGCAAAACAGTGTAGCAGGACAGACCATTTCTCCTAGTTAACCTCCTTAACTGGATTACTTCCTGCCATCTCGCAATCTCCACAGCGGAACCTCACACCAGCGTCGGATCCATCAACGAGAGCAGGGTCAAGTACGAGCTAATGGTTAGCAAGCAACAAAAACAAGGCAAGAAGGGGAGGTCATTTATTAATACAAGCAGGGTTATAGAATGATGGAAATTTCTCTCTTAGGTGGGAATCTAATTGAAGATTTTGGTTTTGTTCCATCTAATATGGGCAAAGAAAAATCAGTCTTGCATGACTTAAGACAGATGCGATTGCGACTGCGCGATTTTGGCCAAGAGACAAATTTTTTAAGATTCCCATAATCCTAGGCTAAAATCTGCAGTCTTTGATCACAGGCTTGTTTGCCGACAGCAGATTAATGGCCGTTGTGATCATTTTTTTCCTCCGATGAAATTCTGGTAGTGTCAGAAGATTTCAGACTCTGTCCTGCAGTGTGACTTCGCCTACGACGACTGTCAAACCAAGAGCCAATAGGAACGCAGAACCTGATGACTCAATTAGTGTGGCAACTTCAGTCCGCCTCATGGAAAGTGTCGAAACGAGTCAGGTAAACTTTTTGAATTATGAAGGAGAAATAAGTGTTTGTGTGATGTTTTTATCATCGAATCATATTATGAACAAAATTGACACTCCCGATTGTTTTTGTTTGCTGCTAGCTACAGTAAAATCGGCGAGAGAACGCGGGTCTGAACGTGTCACGGATTGATGAAGTAAAACTTATTTTTCTTGTGTGCATTAGTTTTTGACTGTCATACAATCTGACATTATGACAACTGATGTCCTACAGTTTGACATGGGGATCATGTTCTTACAGTCTGACAAGAAACAAACGCAAAGAGATATTAAAAAGTGCAGCGTGTGCATAGGCAATAGGTTAGAAGACTGACTTTGCAGTTGTAAAGCCATCTCAGTTTGCCAGCTCTATTAACAGAAGTGCATGTTGTAGGAGAAGAAGAACTGAAGTGGATTGACTTCTGGTTTGGCCTTGATCCAACATTCTTGTCTTTCCTCCATCAGTTGTTAGATATTGATCATTGGCAATCCTAAATGTCAGAGCAGTGACCCTTTGCCTGAGGCACAGAGTTTCCGAATTATTTGCAATTTCCTATAGCTCAAACCAATACTGTTGGACTGTCTCATTTCCTCAGGACAGTTTCCCAAATTATGTGAAACTAATGCCTGCTAGTAGACCTCTTCTTCTTCTTCTTCATCTCTCAGCTTCTCCCATTAGGGGGTGCCACAGCGGGTCATCCGTCTCCATACCCCCCTGTCCTCTACATCTGCCTCTTTCAACCCAACTACCTGCATGTCTTCACTGACCACATCCATAAACCTCCTCCTTGGTCTTCCTCTTTTCCTCCTTCCTGGTAGCTCCATCCTCAGCATTCTCCTACTGATATACCCCATGTCCCTCCTCTGCACATGTCCAAACCATCTCAATCTTGCCTCCTTCACCTTGTCTCCAAAACGTCCTACATACGCTGTCCCTCTAATAAACTCATTTCAAATACTGTCCATCGTCGTCACTCCGAACGAGCATCTCAACATCTTCAGCTCTGCTACCTCCAGCTCCACCTCCTGTCTTTTACTCAATGCTCAAAACTCAATGCTGAAAACTCAATGCTCAAACTCAAGCACTGTCTCAAAACCATACAACATCGCAGGTCTCAAATGACAAACATTTTTTGTTGATTTACACATGAATTCAGTCCAACCCATCATCAGCACAAGAATGAGCATTGGATCGTCCTAGCTTTGAAACTGGGCGTTTCAAAAAATATTTAATTTGATGCTCTTGCAGGTAATGTAGCAGCCGTAACAGCTTGTGTCTCAGTAGGATCTTTGACCTCTTCACTGCTTCTCTGCGTTCTAACTCACTCATCTGCCTCAGATGCGAACATGGCGAGCGCCAGGTTTTGAGACAAAACTCACAATAACAATTCCATCGCAGTGCCATGCTTTTGATGCAGTTGCATTTCTAACATCACATCTGATGCGCAGTCGCTCTTTATAAAGAACAGATTGCCCTCGTTTCAGAAAAGACGATTATCCGCTCGTTGAAAAGTGCGGACTTTCTGGTTTGCACGCTTGTCACTGTTTGTCAAAGAACAGCAAAGTACAATTGAATCGATATTCATTATTGAGTCGTTAGTAACAGGGTTATATTTTATATTTCCCTCCTACTTGCTTTCTGGTGTGATTTGGTATCCTTGGCAGACTTTCTGTCTATGCCCTGTAGCTCTGTGTTAGCAATACATCTGTTAGACTACAAGCCTCCCTGAGCATGAGTTACACAGCAGACATGAGGGTCTAACACCTCCACACTCTGTTAAATTTAATTTCTCCTGCAGGTGCTGTAACAATTATGAACCTCAGCTGGGGCAAAACGTACGATTTTCCACTTAAGCAGCACGTCTGAACACTAGCCTGGCTAATGGCGGCTTCTCGCTCTGAAAGAAATGACCTCAGACAGCCTTGTCCGTGTCATAACCCGAGGTTTAACCCATGATAAACAATATAAGAAAAAGTGAGGTCAGGAGAGACTGGCAAATATAAAAGCACTTTGAAAGTTTGAACGAGAGGTCAGAATATTCAGTTTCCTTGGAAAGCGAGGAGCGAGCAAAGCTGCCCGCTTTGACAAAGTGACCGCAGACAACCGCAGCCATGACCCATATCATAACCAAGCTTTAACCCACGATACACCCTAAAGGATGTGAGATCATGACGAGAAGGCACATATAAAGATACTTTGAATGAATAATAGAGGGGTTGGGATATTCCTTTTCCTTGAAAGCTTTAAAAGATTGAGGCCCCAGATCCCACGTCGTACACAAGCTTTGGTACACACGTACCAAAGCTATGGTACACACACTACTACGGAAGTCCTAAGAAGCCATGCATTATAAAATTTTTTCTTATCACGACTTCATTTTTTCATGATCTCGACATAACAAGAGCTCATGACATAGTAGATGTTGATAATAGATAATAGAGATAATTGATAATGGAGAATAGACATAATAGTTGCCCGACTTACACTTTTTCGGATATATGAACACGGCCACCAAAAAAAAAAAAAAAAAAAAGCATATCTAAATATATTCAAGAAAATTTTCAAAATCTGTGCGCGATATTCAGATTTGTCAACGCCGCAAGCAGAGGATCAAAGAAGAAGAGCGCATTGTGGGGCCGAGAGCAAAACCTCTTTCTTCTGTGCAAAGTCCTCGTTGTGAGAAGACGTATTACGTACAGTATTCGTACAGTGTTGCGAGAAATCGTAAGAAAAATATCGTATTGTAAGAAAATGTAAATGCCACGCAACAATGTCAATATTTTTTGTTCTGTTGTTTCACTATTGTCAGTGTAAGATCAAAAAATCGTAAGTTGGACGACAGAAAAATTCAATACTGATAACGAGGAAACAATGGTTGTTATGTCAAGATCACGAGAAAATTAAGTCGTTATAACGAAATAAAAAAATTTAATTTATGTTATGGCGAGAAATCTATGTTGTAATCAAAAGTCGGAATCATAATTGCGTTGTGACGAGTAAACAAGAATGAAACAATTATTTTAATGCATGGCCACTAAAGACTTCCTTACACTACAGATACAAGTGAGGGCAAAAAAAAAAAAAAGGCCTTTCCTCCTTTCCTTAAAAAGCAGGGTGAGCACAATAAGGTACAGTAAAGAAAATTATTTAATCAGACCGTTTTTTAGAGTTTGAGTACACGATGATAATGATATCAAGTAACTTATATATTGAACAACCTACCTAGTAAGGTCAAGAAATCAGTGGTATACTGGAGCTCTGTTTATGTCAATTGCTGCCATGTGTTGCTAGCAACTCTTCCGCTAACTGCTAACTCAAATTAGGAGGCACACTAGTGTATAGGACGTCTTTTGATGTGTTTTCTGGTAGCATTACATTTTACATTTCAACTAGGAGACCCAAATCTGTTCAATAAACATATTCCATGGATTGGAGTGAAGGATCTTATATATATATATATATATGTGTGTATATACATGAATTAGACAGAATACGTCCAGATCCCTGACATTTCCTGACATTTTGTTCATTAATGAGGTGTTCTCAAACCTGAATTTTAAAGACAAGCATGCCAGATAACACTAGCTAAAGTGAAATGATCTGATTATAAAAAGACTGACTATAATAACTAGCCTGGTAACAAAGTAATAGATGTACACAAGGCCAATGAAGCCTGATTAAGCTGAAAAGAGAGTGAGAGTTTAGCAGAAGAGTCTACGAGGCATCATATCGCACCTCACTGGGGTGCTATGGAGTGAGATTCTCAACTCTGAGATAAACCAGCACCCTTGATTAGTAGCACAGCTTCAGAGCAACACGATCAGCTCTGAATTCTGCTTATTAATACGTTTTGTTGTAAAAATAAATCTGTACACATGATCAACAGTGTGAGCAAACGGTGTGTATATGCAATATATTTGTGTGACCGGTGAATTTATCTTTACTCGTTTATTCTTATTTGGTATCTTTTTATGACTTTCTCCCGTTTTCTCTCTGAAAGCAAAATCTAGCATCACCACATTCCCTATGAGAGACAAAACAAAGACTGTCTGGGGGATGTGAATAATCCATGAATACGTCCCAGTGGATCCCCAGGATCTACAAGCCTGGACTGACAGCCAACTGTTTTTCATGCAGTTGCATGGAGAGTTTGGATGTGTCAGCACAGATATCAGGTTTTATCCAAAGGATACAAGAATCTCCTGTATTTCTTAGCATGTATGAGTGTAGCTCCCTTATAGTAATGCTGAAGTAAAAAAAAAAGGGAATTTTAGGTTCAGCATCATCATACAATAATGCACACCAATCAGGCATAACATTATAACATTATAACATTATGAGCTGTGAAGTGAAGAACACTGATTATCTCTTCATCAATGCTCCTGTTAGTGGGTGGGATTTATTAGTGAACGAGTGAACATTTTGTCCTCAAAGTTGATGTTAGAAGCAGAAAAAATGGGAGCGCGTAAGGTTTTTTGCAAGTTTAACAAATTGTGACGTCTAGACGACTGGGTCAGAGCATCTCCAAAACTGCAGCTCTTGTGGGATGTTCTGGTCTGCAGAGGTCAGAATCTATCAAAAGTGCTACAAGGAAGGAACAGTGGTGAACCGGTGACAGGGTCGTGGGCGTCCGAGGCTCATTGATGCACGTGAGGAGCGAAGGCTGGTCCGTGTGGTCCGATCCAACAGACGAGCTCCTGTAGCTCAAACTGCTGAAGAAGTTCATGCTGTTGATGCTTGATGGGTCAGAACTGTTTGGCAGCAAAAAGGGGACCAACACCATATTAAGCAGGTGGTCATAATGTTATGTCTGATCGGTGTATATGAGCTATAAGTAATGTATAAGTAAAAAAAAAAGTTAAACTCAAATCTAAAGGCAGAAACTGTCTTTTACTTTCAGCATTATCTGTGATACCTTTATGTACACAGACTCGCATTATGACATTATAACATTATGAGTGGTGAAGTGAATAACACTAATGATCTCTTCATCATGGCACCTGTTAGTGGGTGGGATATATTTATTAGGCAGCAAGTAAACATTTTGACAGATAGACGACTGGGTCAGTCCATCAGTGTTATTCACTTCACCGGTCATAAGGTTACAATGTCATAAGGTCATGCCTGGTTGGTGTATATTGACAATCCTTCCAAAGGCAACCAAAATGCCATCAATTCCTAACCACAGGTCTATTCTGAATTCGTGTTTTTTTTTTCTGCTAGTGAAAACCCTGTTGATTCAGAACACTGTGTCATGAATATGGTGCAGCCTGGGTAATAGCTGCTGAATTGCAGTGAGTACGAGTAAGTAATTACAGGTCTGGAGCGTGGCATTCGCTGTGTCACTGACTGCTTGATAATAGGCCCTTGATTGAGTAATTGCGGGTTTGAGGGCCACGCTGACGGGTGGAGTCTGTAATGATAGCGCAATCGCTCGTTCATTCATGCCCTATTGCTGACTGGTTTGCACAAATAGCACCAAAGGAGGTCAGTTAACAACCGCTCAGTACAAAATTGATATAATAACCACACTCAAAGGTAATGATACTTGAGCTGGGCTCAGTCTGACTCACTACAGTGGTTAGAAACACGAAGGCGGAGCATCTCTTACTATAAACACCTGCCATTCTACTGAAAATCTCCACACAGCCACAACAATAAGACTCACTCAAACCACACGATAGCTGAAGATACATAACCGACATTTATCCACACTAATCCTAGAAGAAAGAGGGCAGTCGTGGACACAAACTGGACTTTCTAGTCATCTCAAAGCAAAGAAGCCACGTGAGGCACTTTAAATTCATGCTAGCAGGCGCTTCATTGTTCCCACAATCCTCTGTTGTCCCTAATAATACTGCTTAGTGTTGAGCAAACAACCTGAACCTGTGTCTCATCTGACTGTTTAGCCTCTTTCATGTATCCGAATTGACCCGGTTCTTCACAGCGAGAGTAGCTAGTACTACTCTGTGACTCTCAGTTGTGTAACACCTTCAGGACAACCTCACAGAGATTACTATTAGCCTCTTAGAGCCTGGAGCTGAGCAGCAGTGGTGATGTGATTGAGGCCAACGGACAAAAGGGTTCACTTGTCACACGAGAACATGATCCACCCTGCGAGAGAAGTGGAGGTGAGGATATAATTGCATGGGGCGTTGGAGCGTGTTTAAAAAAAAAAAAAAAAAAAAAAAAAAAAAAAGCAGGGCTTCGGCTTCTCCTAAAAGAGCAACACCTCTTGGGGAAAAGGCCAAGTGGCAGCCTGCTTGTGTAGCGAAACAAACACGGCAGTGGCAGCCATTCATTATGAGCAAGTCTCTCATCCATTCCTGCTCTCTGTCACCACCTTGGTTATGCCTTTTTGCAACTCTCTGGCTGACAGATACACTGAACGCTGTCTCCAGGTCTCTGATATCTTCATTATTCTGGCAACATTACCAGCCAAGTTGCCCTGGGGATCTCTGCACTGAGACTTTTTTGGCCTGCAAAATCTTCTGTATATCGGTTTGGGAACTGTATACATTATACATTGCTACAGTGAAAGAATGCACAACTGAAACGTTTTCACAAAATAACAGGGTTGATATAGCTGAGGAGCTTAATCTGCACAGTTAATTGGAAGCAAGATTCAAGTTCAAGCATCTAGGTTCTCGAGTTATCCCAGAGAACCAAGATGATGCCCATGGGGATATCTGGGGAAAATATGCAAAACTCCACTGAGACAGCAAGTCAGACCTCTATATCTGTATCTGTATATTTCCCCTGTTTTTCTAATACCAAAGCCTGTCGTCATAAAGCCCATCCCGTTCTCTGGTCCACCAGGCTCTAAGCTTTATGGACAGTCAGCTGCTTTCGCTGGCTTGATAATGGAGAGCTGTGACCAGGGAAAAATCTAACATTTCCCTCCAATTACTACTACATGCTACAAGACATAAAATAGGCCCATTCACACATTAATAACACAGTGATTTCTTGTACAAACATGTGATCAATAAAAAAAATATCCTGGCAGATTATAAAAGAAAAGTTGATAAATATAACAACCAAAAGCTTTTCAAATCACACAAACAATCATTATAAGTGTGATATTTTGTAAGGTGAGGGATGGAAAAGGAGTGTGCTATTACCGATTTTTAAGAATAAGGGAGATGTGCAGACCTGCAGTAACTACAGGGGAATTAAGTTGATCAGTCACACCATGAAGTTATGGGAAAGAGTAGTGGAAGCCAGGCTGAGAGAAGAGGTGACCATCTGTGAGCAACAGTGAGCACCACATATGCATTATTTGCTTTGAGAATGTTGATGGAGAAGTATAGAAAAGGTCAGAAGGAGTTGCATTGTGAGAAAGCGTACGACAGGGTGCTGAGAAAGAAGTTGTGGTATTGAATGAGGAAGTCAGGTGGGTGAGAGAAGTATGTGAGGGTGGTGCAGGACATGTATTAGGACAGTGTGACAGCAGTGAAGTGTGCAGTAGGAACGACAGACTGGTTTAATGTGAAGGTTGGGTTGCATCAAGGATCGGCTCTGAGCCCTCTCCTGTTTGCAGTGGTGATGGACAGGTTGACGGACGCGTTCAGACAGGAGTCTCCGTGGACTATGATGTTTGCGGATGATATTGTGATTTGTGGTGAGAGAAGGGAGCAGGTTGAGAAGATCCTGGAGAGGTGGAGGTACGTGCTGGATAGAAGGGGAATGAAAGTCAGTAGGAGTAAGACAGAGTACATGTGTGTGAATGAGAGGGAGGGCAGTGGAGTGGTGCAGTTGCAGGGAGAAGAGGTGAAGAAGGGGGAGGAGTTCAGGTACCTGGGGTCAACAGTGCAAAGTAATGGAGAGTGTGATAGAGACGTGAAGAAAATTGTTCAGGCAGGGTGGAGTGGGTGAAGAAGAGTGATAGCAGGAGTGATTTGTGATAGAAGGGTGTCTGCAAGAGTGAAAGGGAAAGTTTATAGGACTGTGGTGAGACCTGAGATGTATGATTTAGAGACAGTGGTGGTTTAGAGACAGTGGCATTGAGTAAAAGACAGGAGGTGGAGCTGGAGGTAGCAGAGCTAAAGATGTTGAGGTTTTCCTTGGGAGTGACGAGGATGGACAGAATTAGAAATGAGTTCATTAGAGGGACAGCACATGTATGATGTTTTGGAGACAAGGTGAGGGAGGTGAGATTGAGATGGTTTGGACATGTGCAGAGGAGGGACATGGGGTATATCGGTAGGAAAATGCTAAGAATGGAGCCAACAGGAAGGAGGAAAAGAGGAAGACCAAGAACGAGTTTTATGGATATGGTATGGGAAGACATGCAGGTGGTTGGGGTGAAAGAGGCAGATGCAGAGGACAGGGGGGTATGGGGAAAGATGATCCGCTGTGGCGACCCCTAATGGGAGAAGCCGAAAAAAGAAGAAGAAAAAGAAGCTCAAGACACACATTGCAAATGGTACCAAATAACCAATTGTTCCAGCTTCTTAAACAGATAATCTTATGCACAGTCATTGCTGCTGAGATTACGGGGCTGAGGCTTGGTTAGAAAATGACAGTGGATCATGTAGCGAGTGCAGAGAGCTCACTTTTCAAAGTCATAAGAGCATTAAAGGTGTAGTCACAAGGTTCTTGTTCTGTTGCACCGTATACGTAATATCCATAGACAAATCCTCCCTTAGACACAGGAATACACTTTGTAAAGGTTGCCAGTGGTGTATAGCACCATACACAGACTTATTTGCATCTATGAAAAATGTAGAGTCACATTTTCAGAAGAAGAAGTGAGGACACCAGAAGAAGTGAGGACACCAGAGCACACAGAGGAAACCTGAATGGATAAAGGAAGAACATGTGAAACTTCACAGCCAAAAATTCTTGTAATATAAAAAATACAATATATAAACCTCTAAACATCGGAAGAAGAGGAAGTCTAGTGTACACTCCAGCTCAGAGATTTAGCATGAAAAATCTACCAATATACCTCTCTGACCCGAGCAATTCACCTCTGTCACCACTGAACCAAACACCTGCAATCCGTTTACTGCCTGTTTCTAGTGGGAAAGAGACTTTCTGCATTCCTGTTCAACAAAACGTATACACAGACGTTGAAACTGCGCAGTGACAAATAGCTTGTGAGCAAATTATGCCCTTGTCTTCGCTTATTTACCACCTGTCTGCTATTTTGTTATGTTGAAAAGCAATTAAATGTCTATGTCCTTTTTTTTCCCCGCTCAATACTGTCGCGTATAGTGGTGTCTGTGAATTGTGACAGCACGCATCGCTGTATTAAAAGTTTCTTTTAATAAATAATTAATAATCTGCCATCAAAACATATTTACTTTTGCTTCGAGGAAAACAATGGCTTTCTCCATCAGCAGATGTTCCAGCCAGCTGTTGGCCTCAATAAACGTCTTTCTCAGACGCTCAGCATTCCTGCGCTCATGAAAATAACCTGGCCCACACCAAAGAGTCCAGCCACGTAATCATAGGTTTCGTTTTTTTTTAAAAATGCGGTTTCCTTTTGCCCCGTGTTAGAGCCGGAAAGTAAAAATAGTTAAGACTGAAATATCAGGGTATGTGTAGAAGCTGTGGCTGGGAGTGTAACGAAGATTTAGAGCTGCTCCATATGCAGGATGGCCCTCAGCATCAGCAGCGCATCTGACCCTGAGGGTTTCGAGCTGAAGAATAGCAGGAAGACACACTTCACACAACACATCACACAATGTTCTTTGTGACAGAGCGCAAACTGAAACAGAGTGATAGGGTATCATAAATCATAAAACTAGATTTGACCTACATTTCGACAACTTACTCCAATGACGTGCATTTTGATATTCAGTTTTGAAACTTTTCGAAAACGGCAAATTTGTTAGCCTTAAGGTTTTTTTATGCTAGTATGCTCCGAAACATCGACACAATTCGCATTTAGAAGATGCGTGCATTCATAACTGTCTTTCAATACAACCAATACTGATCAAGTTTGCAGACATCATTCTGCACTTCAAATTTTCTGTCCAATCAAATGCTCTCTAGAAGTGTCCCACCCCCACCTTTTTAAGTCAAACTGGGAATTTTAATGTTACAGGTATAAAATAAGTGTAATAAGTAATAAGTGGCTAGTGTGTCCCATCACTGACACGCGGTGCACATGTCGCAGGCCAGTCCAGACGCCGCTAATCAAGATGGCAGACAACAGTGTTAGCATGGAACGGCGTGTGGTGAAAAGGTTTCTTGTGAATGAAGGCGTAAAACCCTCGGTTTTCTAAAGAAGAACAGTTCGGTGATGAGCCACAGTAAGACATTTAAATGGTGTAAACGTTTTAAAGATGGCTGTACGTCCGTCATTGACAATCCCGATCTTGGTGGTTCCCTGATGACGAAGTAAAGCAAGCGGTCCTAGGATGGTTCAAGCGTACAAGTCTTTCTATGCCGAATCTTTTCAGGTGTTAGTTAAACGCAGGGATAAGTGTATAAATGGAGCGGGGGGAGTAGGAAGAAAAATAAATGCAGTTTTCACTCCTTGAAATTGATTCTTTTATTTCTCAAAATTCCCGGGTTGACTTGAACGTCTCTCGTAGAAACCTCTTTGCCAATAATGAGCGAGAGAACCCATGTCAGAAAGCATTGGGTTTTGGTCTGGCCTGCCAAAGCCTGTATCAATGGTTCTAATTGTTAACTACGGCTTAGCTTAAGCTCTGTGGAAAGTTAAATGTTAGTGGATATTTATAGGATCTTCCTCCTGATATGACCCACCATGTTTCAGTGGAAATTACATTAAGGCATTTCAGGACGATTTTAAAGATGACCAAGAATAAGATAGATGTCAGTCAACTAGCTTTAAAAGCCATTGATGATATAGATGTGAAGACACCAACCTTAGAAATACTACTAGAATACTTACTTAATTATTGTTGTCTCTTTTTTTTTATTATGTTAATTATACAGTGATAGTAAATCATTATTGAATGGAGGTTTCTCAAAAGATTCTCAGTTATGGCATTTGCCCTTATCCAGACCAACTTACAATTGTCTTTTAATTAGGGGGGGTTGGGGGCAGGGGGGTAGGGCGGTGGGTGGAGGTTAAGAGACATTGCTCAAGGGGCTCAGCAGTGGCAGATTAATGGCACTAGGATTTGAACTCACAATATTCTGATCAAAAGTCCAACATCTTAACCACTGTTCTACCACTGTCACTTTCCCTTCTCCTTCGATCTGTCTTTGATTGCACATTTGTTTGGGCAAGCTTCCCAAGCAGGTTTCAGAGTAAAGCTTTTCATTATGCACTTTATGAGAAACAGGGTTTGGAGATTCATACACATCATAAGTTGTTTTTATTTAGTGGCCATTTAAAATGTGTGGATGAGGATGTTGGTTCTTGCTTCCTGCTTTCCCATTAAAGGGTTACTGAGCTTGTCCATCATTAAAGGTTTTATGTACTGTAAACTTTTATACCACATGCTTTTCCTTTCATAAAAGACCCCAATTAGAAGTGCTTTGGGAAGGATAACCATCCAAAGAACCTGTGGCAAAAATTTTCTTTTTTATATGAGTGCTTTTTGTTTTTAGAACACAGTGAATTTCTTAGTGGGACGTGCGTTCTGACTGGTTCATTTGAAGCAAATGTCTTCCTTCTTGGTTTACAGATTTGGGAAAAAAAGTATATAAGATTTGGGGTTGTATTTCTGAGATATGACTGGAAAAAAAACGTTAAGTGAAAATGGGGCCTTAGATTTGTGAAATCTCTCATTTCTACTGCACACAATTGTCAGTCATGGATATTTGTCATTTTTTTAGAGGAAAAAAAAAAAGATTCCATCTACTTTGAAATGTATATATACAGTATATAAAAACCCCTTAGGTTTTAAGCTGTCTAATAGGCTGCCATCACTATAAACCATTTATTTAGTTCATGGTTTGAGCGTCAGCAGGCCAATATAAAGCTACACATGCCAATATTTAGGTATACTGCAGACTGTGAAAATGGAGGCCCTAAAGAGTCATGGCGATCAAAAAGAAATATGAGAGGGGACAAAAATATGGAAAAACATTGGACTTTTTTTTGGAAGGTCAATATTTCAAATCACAGCAGCACTAACATCCTGCCACTGATGGACCCTTGAGCTGGACCCAAATACAATTTGCTCTGGAATGACATAAATGTATAGTTCAATGTAGGGCTGTAACGATTCCTCAATAACTCCAATAATTCGATTAGAAAAATTCCTAATTTTAAATGCTTCATTTAGACCATTTAACTAAACACGGAACACTGTGTTTCCCACGGATGATTATTATTGACGCACAGCCCGCTTAACTCTAGAGCGCTCTGGACAGGTAACATAGAAGATGCTGCAAAATGACAAAGAATGGCGGAACGGGAAGAAAAACAGCGAGGGGCAAGGAAAAGATTCAGGCCAAAGAAAACGGCTTTCCAAAGTTTGGGATAATTTCAGACTAAAACATAAAGAAATCCCGGTGCAGTGTGTTTGCAATTTTTTTAATAATTTAAATAGATTTTTATATTTTTATTTATATACCTGGGGTCTGTAGATTCTGTAGGAGTGGAGCACGTTTTTAAAGCTGTCGATAAACATTGTTTTAGTTTGTGGAAGATTTCGAGCAGCTTTTCCGTAGACAAAAAAAACACATTATACTGTGTGAGATTTAATAAATAAATACATGAGTGAGAATAAATTCCATTAAACTAATAATTTCCCATGACCTACTGTACACGGCAACTGCAGAAGGATATTTTGAACGCAACTGTATTTGTATTTCGATGCAATTTGGCAATTAAATGCATTAAATAGGTTTATTTTTCACCGATATTCTAGTATGCAATTTCAGCAATACATTTTTCTAAAACGAAAAAAAAAAAACAAATTATTTGTTCATTTAAAGAAACCCGGATAAGAAATACTTTTTCTTTATTAAAGAGAAATACTAAATAAGAGAGAGAAAATCTTTTAGTTCGTACAAACAGGACTTCCTGGTTTCATTAGTAAAAAAAGCTCAAGGTAAAAAAAAAAATTGAGGTTGGAATCAACTATAAAAAAAAAGGTTAATGTTTACTTCCAGTTTTTATGCAATTGAAAGATCAGTATATCACATGCAGAGGTCTGACAGCACATGGATCATTAGCGAACACCACAGTTTTTTATGAGGACGCAAAAAATTCCCAGAGGAACACAAAGAAAAGTGGAAGGATCTCTATGAGGAAAATAAAAAAGTTGCTTTTTAATTGTTTGAATATCTTCGTGAGAGTATGTAAAAATCTGTGAGTGAATGCAAAGATCCTTAGGAGGAACATATAGAATTGAGATATACATTTTTAACCTATTTTTCCCCATCACCATGTCCCCCGTGGGGCTCCATATGAGGGCAATAATGTTGTGTTTGGTTTTTTTATTTCAGGCTTGAACCCAGCACCTTCTGCTTACCTTTCCCTGCTGGATATAGAGTGACTGCCCTGCTCAATTCTTCATTCTGATTGGTCAGAAGGTCGAGATCTTTTTATTATATCTGCATCTCTAACATAAATTCCAGCATGGGAAGGTCTTCAGAACTGTAACAAGACAAGCTGCGTTTTTTTTTGTCTTATTTCAATACAAAAACTTTAAAAGACAGAATAAGAGATGGTGGTGAATGAATAATTGTTTACTGTAAGTGACACTTGAAACTACTGTACTTCAATGACAGGAAGTGCACATGAAGTGTGAGAGTGTATTGAATGTCCTGATTAAAGCTTTGTTCCCACATACAGCGAGTCGCTTTCAACTGTAGATCATTTATCCACTGAGCATTGGCAAATAAATATTTGTGTCCAGAACAAGACAAAGTTGAGAAAAGTTTAGGCAAACATAAAGCGACTTGAGATCGATCTTCTGATTCGTGGAACGCTAGTTGTGTCATGCGCTGATAAAGGTAGGAACTCCCACAGTGATTATGGTTTTGTGAAGTATAGTATCTCAGGAAAGTTTTGCACCACTTTGGGGTAAAGGGATTAACAGTGATGTGCTGAGATTTGGGACAAATATCTGGTGCAATAACTGTGTGTGAACAGTAGTGGATGTCAATATTATCTTTTTTTTTATTTATTTTTTTTGGGGTTTTAAACCAACACACTGCTCAGGTCACACTGGCCACAGCTGCACTCACCAGGCCGTCGCAGTTGCTGATTGCCACTGAGGCTCCTTTTACGTCCGCGATGTCGCCCACGTACATGCAGTCGGTGTGCAGCGCCTCCGTGCGCGCGCCGCCAGGCGTCTGCCACTCCATCTTGGCTCCGGGAGCCACCAGGCGCGTGTTGTGCCGCAGGCGCAGGTGGAACTCCCGGCCGAAGACGGTGACGTTGTAGTAGAGCCTCTCGTCGTCTCCCCGCGGCTCGGCGGCCGGTTCCGCCTCTCTGCGCCAGCGCCTACGGAACTGCCCGCGTGCTGCGCCCGACGACACCGCGTGCGACAAGAAGCGGCCGTGCGCGTCGCTCAGCACGGGCCTCACCAGTCCATAGTCCCCCAGCACGTGCTGCAGGGAATCTACACACACACACTTATTTCAGCACTTCGTTACAATCATTATCACAGGAAAGTATAATTAACGCAATTTGATCTCGTGCAGAACGCAGATGCAAATGATCGACTAATAAAGTTTTTGCATGAACATGCTCATGCATTATTGTCTCTTTTGGGAATGCATTTAATAATAATAATAATTATAACAATAATAATAATAATAGTTGTGCTCATGCGCAAAAGGTTTTCCTGGCCCCAGTGATACACCCTTAGACAAGCTTCTGGTCTCAGAACGTTATGTTTTTTAACTGCTCGCGTTTCCAAACATTGCCACGTGTCCAGGGCTTTCCACCTGCTCCACATGCCTGGTTAAATCCTTCTTTCTCCGAACTGACAGCGGATGATACCGGAGCTCTGAGAAGGTGAGAAGCCACACCTATGAGCTTCACTGTATCCTCTAATATCAACCACCTGGCTCGTGCGCACGCGGTATTGCGCGGCTCCGGAGAAATAGCGCGCGCGCACACACACACACACACACACACACACACACACAGACGCTTTTCAGAGAGCCTGTATAAATGCTACACATTCCTGTTTGGACGCGTTTTTGTGTTTGTGTCCCTGCACACTCATCTCCATAGCGCTCCAGTGCGCAGTGCCATGTGGAGACCCGACCGCAATAAACGCGCATTGAAGCGCAATGGGCGCAAACTGGGGAAGAAATTAAAACACACACACACACACACACACACACACACACACACGAGCCCCGGAGTAGGCAAAAGCACGCGCAGGAGTGATGACACAGCAACGCAGGAGTAGGGAAAGTCCTTCTGCACCGATGTCTGAACAAGTTCTCGTGGAGAACTCATGCGATTTTTGCGCATGCATTGGTGGAGCAGGACTCGCCCAGTGCAAGAAACCACCACCACCACGATCATGAGCACCATCATCACCATGCAGGACTACCACCATCATCATCATCATGCAGGAGAATGTAAAAGTGTGAAGAGTAGATGGATGAAGATCGTACCTAGGCTACTGGCGATGTAGAGGCCGTGGGCGGGCAGCAGCAGCGCGGAGATCAAGATCGGAAACGCGGCGGCGGGATTCATGGCAGCTCCGAACTGCGCAGGTGGGAGAGAGACGGAGTTCAGGATCCGGAGGAGGAAAGTTAAAGCGGGGAGAGAGAGAGAGAGAGAGAGAGAGAGAGAGAGAGAGAGAGAGAGAGCAACTTACTGCACACAGCACCGGAGACGAGGAGAGACTCTACCTCTCTCTCACACACACACACACACACACACACACACACACACTCTATCTATCACTCTCTCTGTCCTCTCTCTCTCTCTGTCACCTTCTTCCTTCTCATTCTCTTCCTTTATGTGCATCTTTCAAAGATGCATCTCTCTCTCTCTCTCACTCTCTCTCTCTCTTCCTCTCCCATTTGGTCCACAACCAAACTAATCCATCCTACTCATTTAATCCAGCTGGAAAATCTAATTCTCATTTCTTGATTCCGTGGCAGACAATTAGACCAAAAAATAAACAAAAAAAAAAAAAAACAGATTCATCTGAAATGATCATCCTCTCCAAGAGGAGACGCGTTTTGTTGTATTTTTCTTTTTTTCTTTTTTTCCTTTTTTTTTGTCTTGTTTGTGTGCAGAGCAAAGAAATCTGCAGGAACCTTTACAAACTTTCTCCATCACACTCTTACAGAACTTCAACCAGACCAAGAGCGCCCCCTGTGAAATCACCTGTCAATAGCATGCACTTCGGGTTTGTGTGTGTGTGTGTGTGTGTGTGTGTGTGTGTGTGTGTGTGTGTGT
>JAAIIK010000052.1:1693716-1711579 GCA_014706435.1 Silurus glanis | reverse complement strand
TCTCTCTCTCTCTCTCTCTCTCTCTCTCTCTCTCTCTCTCTCTCTCTAAGTCTCTCTGTATACACACCAGAGCTGTTATATTTTGTATGTGTTTGTGGTTTTGTGTTTTTGTGTTCACACTCTAATTCCCTCCTGCTATAAGTTGCTCAGTCACACTGTCATGTAGTTCAGATGCCTGTAAAGGGGTTTTAAAGTATCCAAATACAAATTCTAGTATTATGCACATAAGTTAAACACTGATTGTGGCTGGCAGGGTGTGGTTTTAGTACCGACTGTAATAAGTGGTGTGAAGGTGTGAGTTTGTGGGATTAGTGTGTGAGGGAAAATAGTGAGTCGTTTTACCTGAGCATAATTATTCTAATCATTTTACCGTCTGTGTCATTTCTGTCATTTGTTCCTCTAGGTGTGTGTGTGTGTGTGTGTGTGTGTGTGTGTGTGTGTGTGTGTGGGGGGGGTGTTCTAGTGAAGCACATAGAAAGGCCAGGTTTTGTGATATTTTAATGGGCCAAAAAACAGACATGCTCTAATCACGCCTGTTCTTGTGTGTTCTGCCTGTGGTGTGGTTTTTGTGTTTTTGTGATTAAAAATGGCCACAAAACAGCGCCGGACACATTTCACAGATGTGGACGCAGCTCTCTACTACCTCGAGTGAACGTGACGGGTCATGATCTCAATTGAACTGTGCAATTTTCAGCCTGTAAGCAAGAAACACTCGGGACACTGCCCCCTGAACTTTCCAGCGCAGCCCATTTGAGAGAAGCATGACTGCTCTTGGGTTTTTTGTTTTGGAGCAAAATTTGTTGCACTCGAAATACTGTATATGCAATTGTGGTGTGTGTGTGTGTGTGTGTGTGTGTGTGTGTGTGTGTGTGTGTGAGGAAGAGCAACAGGTCAAATATTTTATATTATATTATAATATTTGGCAGAATTCCTGACTTGGGTTAGTTATACCCACTGTCTGAGGGCAGTCTGATATTTGTGTATGGATTTTTTTTCCTTGAGAGAAAATTTCCACTTTTTTTTTTTTTTGCTTCGGCAGAAGTGTGAACAGATCAGCGTGTGATCTTGCAGCAGGGCATCGAATTAGGTTTATCTCTTAATACGGCATCGTTATAAAAAGAAGTGTTTTTTTTTATCTCTAAAGACTCAATTAGGGTTTCGCAAAATGGAGGCCTGCTTTTTAGTGCCGCAACAAAAAAAGAAAGGTGTTAGATTGACCATTTTTACCCTGAAGTACACAAGTACAACATTAGGAATTGAGCAGAATGAAGACTATCTAAAGAAAGGAGGGTAAGCAAAAACTTTTTAAAAATAAAAATTAAAGTTTTAAATATTGTCTTATCGCTTTACATCTATTTCTTCTTGATCGGTAATAAACATTTTAGGGGGAAAAGGTGTCAAAGAGGTGCAATTTTTTGTGAAATATACAATATGCACTTGTGAAAAAAAAGTTATGAGGTAGTGGGTGTTGTGCAATAAGTCTATAAGATTTGGCATCCAATTGGTTTAAACTGCTTGAATATAAAATGTTCTGACCAATCAGATTGGAGAATTTGACAGTATTTTGGTGTAAAGTTACAAATATATGCATGCAGTGTGTATGCACATGCGTCATCATTTAAACATCTATGGAATGCTCTCAAATACATTTCATTACACCATGGTCAGTCTGATTGGCTGGATGGTGTGCTTTTGTAGGCAGTTCAGGTCAGTTTGATGATAATTTCACATGAATAAAATTAGTTTACGTAGCCTTAATGTGTTAATTCATGGCTTGGTGTGTGTTTCACACTCTATTAATGCACTCAATGGAGACAAACAATCTCTGCTTCGTGATAGGCGGTTATTCGGCCTTCTACATGATATATTAAAAACGTGTAAAGCAAAGTCTTATTATCCCTTACATAAAATACTGCCCAAACTAATTTCACTCTATATAGCACATTAAAAATTGTCTGTGTTGTTGTCTCTAACACCACAAACCTTGAACTGCATTTTTCTGAAAGTTTATGTTAGGATTTTCGGACAAAAGCGCACAAATCCAGCGTGAGGTGAACAAGCTCAGCGCTCGAATTTTTCAGGTTCAGACATCCACATCTGCAAGATATAAATAAATAATTATATACTGTACATGACCAGAGCATCTTCTTCAGTTTTGACTCTTTACACGAATTCACTAAGGTTGGACCAAGAACGCTAAAAAGATGGAAAAAAATAAAAACCTCGTTTCGGCACATAAAAGCGATAGCCTGGAGGTGAGTAAATTACCGCTATCGGATAAAAGCCTTCAAGAAAAAGCTCTAATGGATTGAAGACCTCCCTTTATGTGCTCGTTTTCATCTCCTGCGTCTGTAGTCAAATCTGCTCAAGTCCAATTGACTGTTATGAATGTCTTTGGGTAAAATAAAAAAGATTAAATCTATATAAAAAGCTCGGATTGCACGTCGGAAATATGGATGTAATCACAGTATTTTTGAGTGGTTCATTACTTTAAATGTGTGAAATGGATCTCAAAGAGAAGGTTAAAAAGACATCTGAGTATTTTGCTGAATAATAATCAAACAATCATCCACACAGCTGCCAAAGCATTACGATATAAATATCTATCATTTAATGGTTATACTAAGTGTATACAAAACCATATGTCTTTATTCTATTAGCATGTGCATGTAAATCCCACGGTGTGTTTCATAACATTTTGTTACAGCAGCAGTTTATGCAACGGTTTCATAAAGCTGGATGATTACAGATACAGTAGTGCAGACACATAGCAAAATTGGTTTGGCCCAGTGATGGGCCACAAAACCCACTTTCAGTGTCCATTAGTGTCCGTCCACTACTTCAACAGCGGTGGATTCAGAAGTAGTTTGCTCATTAGATTCAATTTTATTTTTAACTAAACCACTAACCAAACCAATCAGCTAAATCGCAAGATTACACACTTTTAACTGAAGGAAAAAAGATTAAAAAATGGAACAAAAAGACAAAGATACTGTACAAGATTAAGTGTGTGACACTACAACGACGTAAAAACTCCAAACCCATGAACCACCATGAACTATTGCGCTTTTCTACATGCAAATTTGATTGGTAGTTTTTTTTTACTATTTATTTATTTATTTATTTATTTATTTTGTCATAACAGGACATTTTAGAGAGAAGAAATATGTGTAAAAAGTATCCTTGTCTTGTGCTTGAAAGGGTTTACAGAAAATATGAAATAAGTTTAATGTTATTATAGATTATAAAGGGCTTTATAATTAAATTACCATAAATTTTTCATCTAAAATTTCCATTATTCATAATAAAATGTATTTGTTTAATGAAACCCACGTTGCAAACACGAATAGGAGAGACAGCTGTGTGTATCTGAAATATCTGAAAGGACATTGAAACTGTGGGATAAGACTCTATCACAGGTAGACCTAACACAGGTCTATATTTTATATCTGGGCCAAATAATACACTTAACAACTTGCTTGCCGCCTTAAAGACGGTTTCATCTCCACCATAACCGCGTCATGTTCGGTTCACATGCCGTATGCCAGTGCAGAATAAATACCAGCTTCATGCCAGATCAGGGCCAGAAGTCTTTGCACCTGGGTAATATATAGGTTATAATATAATCAGGAATAAAGAACAGTAATAATGTAGTTGAAAACCTCCTGCCATATATGAAGGACAAAACACATCAGGATGCTGATATTGGAAACGAATGAACTTCAGTATGATAACTCTGTTATGCATCAGACATTATTTTTGATTGATAAAACCATTATAGTATAAAACATTTCGTTTGTTTTATTGTTTCAGATCACAGTCGTGGGAAAAACCTTTCTCGAAGCGATTCCTTGCTCTATTCCACCCTATAATGAGTTCAATCAGATGAGTCGACGCATAAAATTTACTAAAGAACATCTTACCATCTTTTATTTGATTTGTGTCATGAATTCACCGAGCAGGACTTTGAATACTTTCTCCGCCTACTGAAAATTACATTTCCCCCACACAGGCACTTTTCTCAAAGATGAGGTTAATTGAACCTGTTTAGTCGGGAGCTGTTACTACTCAGCTGACTCACTGATGAATAATTCCAGTAGCTGCCAAAACATTACAAAAAAAAAGGAAAAAAAAAAAACAAAACAAAACAAAATGTGTACGCTTTTAATAGATTATTTTTTTTTTTTCATTGAAGAATGAACCTTGGCACAAAGCCATCACCTAAACATTATATAAAAAATCTCTGATTTAAATGTTCAAATAATAATAGTAATTTATTTTTTTCTATAATATTAAAATTATAATTAATACTACTACTATTACTAACAATAATAATAATAATATTAATAATAATAATAATAATAATAATAATAATAATAATAATAATAATAATGATACTTTAAGCTGTAACTATCACTGCATCAGGTTCCAGGATGCATCCCAAACTGTTACCACAAAGTTGGAGGCACACAATTGTGTAGGACGTCTTTGGATGCTGGAGCATAAATTCTCCCTTTACTTGAACATGGAGACCCAAACCTGTTCCAGCATAACAATGCTTATGTGCACAAAGTGAGTTCCATAAAGATATGCTTTACACGTTTTGGAGTGAAAGATCTCCTGCTATAGAGCTCCAACCCAATTGAACACCTCAATGTGAACTCTGACCTCCTCACTTTCTCACCTACATCAGCACCTGCTTTCACTAACACACTTATGGCTGAATGAATCTTACACAAATCTTCACATGTACACTGCAAAATCCTACAATCTTCCCAAAAGAGTACAGCAAATGGGGCCTAAATGTGGAATGGGATGTCCAAAATGCACATGAGCAGGTGTCCAGAAACTTTTGTTTATATAGTGTATATAAAAAAAACACAACCACAGCAAAGTGGATTTTATCTAACAAGGGTCAAAATGTAAAAAAAAATCATTTGCAACTATTATTATAGCGATACAGCTGTTTACTTCGAGTTTCGTTGCTGTTTATTGCAAAACGCTTTACTGCACTCTTTTGCAACATGAATAAAATCCCCTTTCAGCACGTGGCAAATTAAAATCGAAGATTTCCAAGCGTTAATCCAATCCTATACAAGCGCTTAAACATTTCATGCCCTAACACATTTTAATTCCTTTTTCGAGAGATCATAATGTTCACCAGGAACGATCTTGGAGCGATCCTTTGCCTCATGCAGCAGGTATTCATGTAAGCAAATGTTCTCAATCAAAGTTCGATCTGCGCCACGTGGGAAGCAGCATGACAGCCTAAGGAGATGCATCAGGCTTTAATTAGCCAGTTCAGCCGTATTCAGGACAAAATTCTTGCTTTTCAAACACAGCAAAATTGATCCCAGTTTCTTCAAAAGCTTCACAAACATACAGTTATCATGAGGTCTCACTCTTCCCTTGAACAATCAGCTTTGGGCTGAAACGCTTTGGGGAAACTTCAGGATTTTTGATGTTAATAAAAATTTACTTTGTAAGTCTTTAAGGATGGGATGGTGGTGCAGCTCACACCTCCATGGTCCTAGGATCAATCCTGAGCTTTGATTATTGTCCTTGTGGAGTTTTACAACTTCTTCTCATCCAGGTGAGATGTTTCCTCAGGGTTCTCCAGTTTTCTTACACCTCTCATAACCATCTAGTGGACAAAATGACTCTAGATTGGCACTGTGTGCGAAGGTGTGTGTGCAGTTTCCCCGGATAGGCTTCTGATCCTCCACTCTAGGATAACTAGGATAAAAAAAATGAATGAATGAACAAACAAACAAATGAATAAATAAATTAAAAAATTATGAGGGTTCAAAATCCTAGTCAATGGGCTGTAACATTCAGATCACTAGTTTAAAAAACACTGTAAACCATCGCTTATGCATTAGCATATATTATATTATACATCTTAATCGAATATATGTATATATATAATTTATAAGTATTCAAAACCACAATAATGCATCACTAAACAATCAAACTGACCCTGAAAATATGCAAAAGCACTGAACGTGACATTGTGTAGCTTCAGAATGAAGGACCTGATCAGAATTTATGATAAGGGGTGGATTTAAGATGTTTTTGTTTTTTATGAGAAGACACCTGAACATGACTAAAATGTCCCTGAAGGTCAGTAACAACAGACTGTCGCTTGTCAGGGAGCTCAAGCATGATCACCCACCAAAAAAAGGTTTTAGGAATGGACTGACTGATGAATGGACTGATGGACTGACAAAGAAACTGTCCTGAGATTTATAGATACACAATACTACACAGACAAATGTTTGTGGACACTTAACCATAAGCTTAGTATTTGTGCTTCTTGAACATCCCATTCCACATGTAGTCACCATTTGCTTTTACTGTATATTATCCTCCACTCTTCTGGAATGTTCCACTAGACTTGTTGAGCTTTTTATTTACTGTCACATAATAAATTATGGACTTTTTTATTATAGTAAAAAGGAAACTATTGTATTTCATGAATAATGACATATAGTATGTTCAAGAGGAAGGAAATTTGTGCTTTGTTTAATAGTCCAGCCCACACCTGCCACCTTTTACTCAGTGTCTCACTCATTTCTCATTTCTGAATCCTTATATTCAGTTGCTCTTTGCCACCCAAAATATTTCAGCACATTATTTTTTAATGAACAGTTATATTTACCTCTAAATGTGAGAAGCACCCATGGATTATTCAGCGTAGTGATGTATGGAAGGTCCTTGATCGTGATCGAGTTCGCCGCACAAAAATCCATGTGAGAAAATGCATTTCATTTCCTATTATTATTGTTCATTAAATTATTATTTGGAAAATCACAAATTTCCAATTGGGTAGGCCACAATTCAAAGTGGGCGGGCCCAGGCCCATCCAGGCCCACCCATAGGTTAGCCACTGGTTTATTATAGTGTTATGCGCCGACAAATAAGCATTACTTTTCAAAAGATATTATAGCCTATATAAAGCATTATTACTATCATAATGACATATTTCATATTCATTGCTACAGAAATCAAAACATTTACGATATGTTAAACGTACCACACTGTTGGTTGGTCAGTGAATCTAATAAAAAATTATACTATGGTAATAACTAAGGTTGTAAAAAAATATGAGTTTGAAAGCCAACCTGTATTATCAGAAACAGATATGATATGAGTAAAACATATATTTAAAACAAAAATTTCAAAATACGTCTCAGGCATTGGCCCACGGGCCGTAGTTTGGAGACCCCTGGAATAAGGTTTGTTTCTTATAAATGTAAGTTTGCCCATAATGAGCAAACCAGTGGCGACTGTGGTGAGGAAAAAAATCCCTGAGATGGCATGAGGAAGGAAAAACCAGATTCAAAAGGGAACCCGTCCTCATATGGGTGGCACCGAAAGTCCATTCATTAAAGTTCCATCATTGTTAACGTGAGCAGTTATAGGCGATTAAATGCAACCTAAGGTCCTGAACCATTGTAGTAAACTGTGTGTGTAGACTGTTGATATTAATTACAGTCCAAATCCATCCTCAAAGAATTTCTTAGAAGCTGCAAATCCACAGCTGCAAGAGAACAGAGAGATGATTCTGATGATTCAGATGATTCTGAATGCAAGGAGCGTTCATATTTTGTCGTAATTATTATATATATTTTTTAATCACCAGCTCTGACTAAGGCCCAAAGTGAAAGATGTTGTAATCATAACACATTAGGTTTTCATACCAAACCACTCTTCCTGTTGACTAATTTGCTGATAAAGCATTGTGTACTGGGCTGAATCTGGTGTCCAGATGTTCTTAATTGAAAATGTAAACGTTTGCATAAAAAAATCTAATAAAAAAAGTGAGAAAGTAGAACACTGTGAAAAAATCATTCACCTAAGTTACACTTTATACAAATAAGAAGTAAAATCCCGACAGCCAATGAAAGCGAACCTTCATTTCCTTCATTTCAACCTTCAACCTTCATTTCATCAAAATGCTGCTGGAATGTTTAACACCAACAATAGTTTAAGACCTGTTTTGTTCAAATGTAATGCTTGCACATAATGAATGTAATTTATACACAAACATGTCCCTTCATTCAATAGTTAGCCTGTGCTGGTATTGTAAATATTGGTCTAGACTGGATCTACCCGTGAAATCATGGCAACCTGATGCAAAAAAAGGCAGAACCCCACAGTGTACTGTAATTTAAGGATTCAACGCAAGGCCGTATGCAGAGTTAAATTACGCATACGAAGTGAGGAGATCGCATCACGATCAAACATCCAATGTCCTTTATCTAAGATCTTAAGCTTTATTCTAATTTTATTGATTTGGATTTAAAACCAGTGGTGAACAATAACAAAGTAAATGTGATTTGTTACTTACATAAGTAGTTTTTTTTTTTTTTTTTTTTTTTTTTTGCGTAAATCTTTACTTTACTGAAGTATTTCCATTTGGGGAGACTTTAACTTCACTTCATTGCAAAGTCAAATATCTTACTTTGTACTCAATATTTTGGGAAATCAGTCGATCCTTTTTGTTTATGAGGATAAAAACTTGTTCAAACACGCAGCGATCCACCAATCAGGGTCAAGCGCACGCTCTGTTTTGAACTTGTATTGATTGGCGCTTGGTGTATCTACTGATCACCAACATAAAGTTGAGCATCAGTTCAACAACAAGCAGAACATTTAGAGAGGAATAAATAATGGAAGAAACTCCAGACTCGAACTCGCCACAACACATGTGGCCTCATTAGCACAATTCTTTTGAAGTAGTTGAAAAGAAGGTTTTGGGCTCACGATCATTTCATTAATATCATTCTAATGCAAAGAGTAAACTTTCTTTCGGCTTCTCCCGTTAGGAGTCGCCACAGCGGATCATCCGCATGTTTGGTTTGGCACATGTTTTTACACTGGATGCCCTTCCTAACGCAACCCTCCCCATTTATCCGGGCTTGGGACCGGCACTAAGAGTGGCTGGGGTTGGTTCCCTGACCGGGGATCGAACCCGGGCCGCAGCGGTGAGAGTGCTGCATCCTAACCACTAGACCACCAGGGACCCTATTCTAATACAAAGAGTCTTGTGATAAAAATTATAATAGCAACGTTATGGCCATAATAAATCATAGTACATGGATGCTTAAGTATATTTGAAGGCAAATACTTGTGTACTTTTACTCAAGTGAAAATTTAAAGAGACACTTTTACTTTTACTGGAGTCACATTTTACCGAGTGGATCTCTACTTTAACTCAACTACATGGTTTGTTTACTTCGTCCACCACTGTTTAAAACTGTGTAAATGTTTACAGTGGAAAATTTGAAATATAAAAAAACAACATTCTCTAATAGAATTATCAAATATTCCAGGAATTTATTCGGAGTCTCCAGAATGTAAGCAAATATAATCGCTTTGCCGAACTGTTGCTTCGCTCAAACAACCTTCCCCATGTGTTGCTCAATGGCAGCAGACATTTTCAGAACTGTTTCAAATCTACTTTGACTTGTTTTCATTTACTTGAGGATCGTTGTTCTGAGTTTGGCTCCATTCATACTATTTTTCTTAAGAGTTATTTATTTGGTCTGATTTGTGAAAAGGGTTCCTGAGAGAAAAAAAAAAAGAAAAGAAAATGCCTGTTCAGGAATGGCATGACTGTGGGCCAATTAAATGCGGATCAGTGAGGTTGATAGGAGCCTTGGACAGCCAAGCTCAGATCACATCATTAGAGCTTGAGATTGCTCGGTTTGAACAGCCACTCGTCCGTGAGAAAACATAAAAAAAGACAGACTTCATCAATTTTTGTCACAATCAGTGTTATTGGTCTTTATTCAGGACTGTGTGGTCTGTCTAGAAGCAATGCAAGCTCTCAGAAATGGGTATTTTTAAACTACTCTTTTCCCCATCTTGCTTCTACAGGCCATCTGTGTCCCTCTCTCTCCTCTTGTCACCCTTACAGAACGCCAACTCTCCTCATACTCTCATATCCATGTGTAAACACACACACACACACACACACACACACACACACACACACACATACACATACAGCGTCTTGTGCGGATCCACCCACACTCTCCTTGCGCAGACTTGCTGCCACAATAACTTAGCTGCCCTCCTTACTGCAAAACTTAAAGCTATCAGCAGACGATAATCCCTAATCACCAGACTTCCTGTCTGTTCAGAACATCGATTCATCATGCTAAAGGAGTCCCATGGAGCACCAGAAGTATTCAAATGTGCTCTCAAGTGCCGCAAATTTCTATCCACTACATCATCGATAGAATGCAAGTTTGAAGCCTAGAGTTTAGGGGTGATCTCGAATCGTGGAAGATTCAAAGCTTCGATAGGAGGAGCCTAATTCGCTATCTACCAATCTCAATCTATCAATCTACCAATCTCACAGTCCAATCTTCGTAGAGGTGTTATGAAACAAGGATCATTCCATTTTGGATATATGGGGGTGCTCAATGTCTGATTTCAAACAGAACTAAAGGTTTATTTTTTCACAATAAGTTTATATACAGCACGATGTGATAAATTTGTTAATAAAAATGTGAAAAGAGAGAAGGTGCGTAAATAAATCCAACCCCCGTGACAGATTTAAGTTTCACTTTCCGTGATCCGTGACCGACGCAGAAGCATCTTGGCAGAAAATATTTAGGCCATGTCCACTTGTTTTTGTTTAAAAACGCATACTTTGGCCTTCCGTCCACACAGCGACGGCGTTTTCAGTCAACGAAAATGTACATTTTTTAATACGCTCTACAAAGCGGATAAATTTGAAAACTCGGTTCAGTGTAGACAGTGAAAACGGTGGCTTTCGGAAAACAATGCCGCATTTTTAGTCATTTGTGCTGTTATATTGGTGTAAAGGATTGTCTAATATTCATCTCTTTATCAATTAGTGCAACTCCCTCTAACCCCTAGCGTCTGTCAGAACAAGATAGAAATCTTGAATAAACTTTGCTGAGCCTCTCGTGCATGAAGGATGCCTTCAGGGGCCCCAAGGAGCACAAACTCTACCAAACTACAACATCGTTAATTAGGCATCATTCTCCAAATATGGGATATTTGAAGGAAAAAGAGGTTGAAACTGGTTCCTGAGTGGATTAACAGAATACAATTTAGCCTGTAAACTGAAAGATCTCAAGTTCCAATGATGCTACAAACATCTGTGACTGAGATCCAAGGAAACATTACATTACCAAAAGTTTGCAGACACCTGGTCATAATTATTGCATTCCACATTTAGTCCCAGTTTGCTTTTATAATTCCCTCCAATCTTCTGTGAAGATGTTCCACTAGATATTGGTGTGTGAGTCTGGACATTTGTGCTCATTCAGCCACATGGGTGTTAGTAGTCAGTTTTTGATGTAGGTGAGGTGAGGAGGCCTGGGATGCAGTCAGCATTCCAATTCATCCCAAAGGTGTTCAATAGGGTTGAGGTGAGAGCTCTTTAGCAGAAGATCTTTCACTCCAACCTATGTTAAGCATATCTTTATGGACTGGCTTTGTGAACAGGAGCACTGTCATGCTGAAACAGGTTTGGGTCTCCTAGTTCAAGAGAAAAGTTTTAAATTCAATGCATCTGCATCCACTCTACACAATTGTGTGCATCCAACTTTGGGATAAGAACCACATATAGCTGAAAAATTCAGGTCCCAATACTTTTGTCCATATAATGTAAACTGTGATGCTGCATAAGCAACAGTTTGAACAAAACCGATTTTCTGGCTTCAGGTGTTTGTCAGTAGCATCTCAGCCATTACGATGCACTTGTTCTCTTGTTATTTTTATTGGTGTATACACTTATATCAGATCATACACCCTTCAGCGGCCTAAGATCAAATCCTAATGAACTATAGCAGCAGAGCCCGAAAACTCTCGACTTTTTTATGCAAGACTATACCTGGAAGCTTCTCTACACTTTTTTCCACACAGACATGTAACGTAGAGAAGGAAAAGGAAAAGTCCGCTGTCCAAAATGTCTCAGAATGCCTGGTTTCATATACTTTTTTTTTTTGGTCTGCAAAGCCTGAGAGATTTCTGAGGCTTTTTGAGCACTCACAGTAAATGAAGCCATGCTGTGTTGAAGCAGGGGGAAAATCTGCCAGCGAGGTGAAGATCTCACGGCTGACAGATCCGAGCTGCTTTCAGCTTCGTGCAACGCGGAAACCATTTCTGTTCAACCGCTCATTATATAACCGAGACCTTGCTGAGGAATAAAATAAGTATGTGCGTAGCTCGTTAGGTGAAAATATTTAATCTGGATTGTGTAGTGAAATGAAAAGGAAAGACGCATCTCTGGGTACAAAAATGCTTGACACACTCGTCATGTGCAAGTTGCTGGGTGTGTGTTAATGGAATATGTGTTTGAACAGGTAGAGCATTAAATCCGAATATGTACATTTAATGCATGTACGTGTGTGTGTGTGTGTGTGTGTGTGTGTGTGTGTGTGTGTGTGTGCTTGCTTGTTATTGAGTGATAACAAGTGTGTGTTTAGCTGTGAAGTGGATGAATGGTCTTGCTGGAGCCTCAGTCAACTCTGGTTACTTTGTCTCTCTCTCTCTCTCTCTCTCTCTCTCTCTCTCTTACATACACAGACACACACACACACACACACAAACACACTTGGCAGGAAACCTAAGAACAATGTTTGTGTGTTAGAGGATGATGCCGTCAGACCCAGCGTTCATCTCACTCCATACTCACTCTGTTTTCTTGCTTCTCTTTCTCATTCTCTTCACTTTTATCTCCACTTTCTTTCTCCCGTTTTACTATTTATTCACCCTGAGATTTTAGTGTATTCCATATACAGATCTTGTAGAGTCTTTCACACAATAAGATACAATTTTACAAGAATTAAAGTAAAAGGAGGATATGATTCATTATCAGAGAGGCATATGGGTTCAGGCCAATATGATCTCATCATTTATCACAATTACAGCGGTTTCTTTTAAAGTTATGGACAACAAGCAATTGTTGTGTAATAATGTAATTAATGTTTCGTTTGCATTTTGGACACTTCAAGTGTTTATTGGCATGCATATGTATATGCAAGTGGAATACACATGGTGTTATCAAAACATTTCGAGATTAATGGTGTAACTGGTGCTATTCTGTCCACGCCTGTGATTTCATCACAGATAGCAAGTTAGAACAAAAAGGGAACGTGACATTCTGCATGAAACTGAGCAAATCTGCCCCAGAGACGTTTCACATGGCATACGTTCGACACGGGACGATGGTGCAATGAGTGTTTTGTGTGGCACACGTGTTTCAAGAGCAGAAAAACATCACTGAAAGACTACGAGAGATCAGGAAGACCTTCGACGAGCTCAACCCTCGAAAACGTCCAAAGCATTCGGCAACATGTGCATGATGATCGTTGAACGATCCACATGATCTCCTGTGGACATTAGATTCTTCCTAAAGATGAAGCTCCAACCCAAAGGTTGCTGTTTTGACACCATTGCGAAGATCCAGAGCGAATAGCAGAAGGTGCCTGACACGATGTGAAAAGAAGACTTCCATGACATATTTCAGAAGTGGCAGGAACAATAGGAGTGCTAGAAGGTGATAGTATGTAAACATAGATAAATAAGGTACTTTGTTTTCCAACATTTTGGTGCCACCTCGTCAAATGATTTCAGCCTTATGTAACACACTGATTTTCTTATACTAGTTATGAGGGACCTACCTATGATTTGCCCTCAAGAACAGAAAAGTTGTCCTTCACCTGGATATGGCATATAAGTACCCACCCTTTTTATGTACTTCTTATAAACTAATACAATTTATTGCAGGGCCTGGCTTTGTATTCAGGAGTTGGGACAGAAGACAAATTATGTCAGAGAAATTCTTCACTGCACATGAATATTCTGCATGTTAATGCTACCATCAAAGCCATGATTCAGTTTTTCCTCTCCTTTAACAGGTATATAGAAGCTAAGAATTAAAACCCAGATTTCAACTTTTTCGAAAATCCTCATGTGATCATAAAAAATGTCAGTCTTTTAAACCCCAAGGGCGACTCTGTGCCTTCTGATTCGTTTACATGGCTATCAATCTTAGACGACTTCAAATAGCATGACTGCCATTTTCCTTCTTGCCGTCTCTATGGGAGATTTCTAGAGGAAGAAAAAAATTCCACGTAGAAATATTTACACACGCAGGAATGTGATATGGGCATATCTGTCATTAATTCTTGCAAGTCATTCATGCAGAACATTACTTGAAGAACATCTGTTACCATGGGCTCCCACCAGTATTTGGTGCGCAAATTTGTTTCTGCCATTTGTACTGTTCATATGTTCTGTTGGATATCATTGAGGAGCAGTGATGAACAGTAAGGAAGTAAATGTAATTTGTTACTGTACTTAAGTAGCTTTTTCACATATCTGTACTTTACTGAAGTATTTCCATTTTAGGAGACATTTTACTTTACTTTAATTTCACTAAATTTCAAAGTCAAATATCAATTTTGACTCACCTACATGTTGGGAAATCAGTCGTTCCTTTTAATGTATGAGTGGATAAAAACATAACTGGTCAATCATGCAGCAATCCACCAATCAGGGTCTAGCCCACGCCCAGTTTTGAACTTGAGTTGATTGGCGATTGGTGTATCTACTTATCACCAATACACAGTTCAGCATCAGTTTAACACCAAGCAGAACATTCAGAGAGGAATAAATGATGGAGAAACTACTGACTCGAACTCGCCACAACACTCGTGGCCTTATTTGCATGATTTCTTTGAAGTATTTAATAAGAAGTTTTTCGGCTCATGATCATTTAAATAGATATCAATCGGTGTTTGATTAATTAATATCACTCTAATAGATTGTTGTGCTAAGAGTAACATTAAAGTCTTTTCACATAAACTGAGTTGATCTAGCAAAGATTCTTGTGACAAAAATGATAATAGGAACATAGTTATAAAATATAATAATAAATCATAGTACTTTGGAGTAGTACATTTGAAGGCAAACACTTTTGTACTTTTACTCAAGTGAAAGTTTAAAGTGAGCACTTTTACTTCAGTAATATTTTACAGAATGTATCTCTACTTTGACTCAATTACAACGTTTGTGTACTTCATCCACCACTGTTGAGGAGTAAGATGATTTTCCTGGGCTTGAGGATTCTTCCTATCTTCACAAGGTGTGCTTCCTTGTGCCACTGGTAGAATTGTACCAACACCAGTTTGGCTACTAATAACTATTGGATATATCGTATCTTTCCTGTAATAAAAGTTAACAAGTAAAGATTTTTATAAAACTATTATTAAGCTATTTATAAAGCTATTAGATTTAGCAAAAGGCAATAATACATTGAAAATTTTTTTTACTATGGTCTTAAAGTTTAAAACCTCTCTGAATTAAATTCAAATTTCTAAATTAATTTCCCTTTTCCACCAAAATAAAGTGACCTAAATAGGGCCACAGTGCTACTATAGAATTTATAAAAGGGTTGGTGAAACCTAAAAACTTACAAGTCATTGACAGTTTTGGGGTTTGACCCAATGACAGCATACACCTTTGATACAACCCCGGTTCTTGCTTGGGGCATAGCGCAGGTATTCTGGGGCATGGATTTTGCCCTCAGGCTTTATAAATTGGAGGATATCCAAGGGCACTTTTGACATGCTTAATATCTTCTTCTGGGGGAAGGCATGTAGAATTAGATACAGATTTTGAAGGCATATCCATTCATAAGAATAGGGTCCCCTGGTGGTCTAGTGATTGGGATGCGGTGCTCTCACCGCTGCGGCCCGGGTTCGATCCCCGGTCAGGGAACCGACCCCAGCCACTCTTAGTGCCGGTCCCAAGCCCGGATAAATGAGGAGGGTTGCGTTACTAAAGGCATCCAGCGTAAAAACGTGCCAAATCAAACATGTGGATGATCCGCTGTGGCGACCCCTAATGGGAGAAAGTTTATCCATTCATAAGAATGTCATTCAGCAACACCTGAAATACTGTGGGGGCATTAACTACACCAAATGGCATGCCTAAACATTCATAGGAGAACATGTTCTATTTGTAAGTCAAGTTTAATCTTTTTTATTTGTTCATTCACTCATTATTTGCATGTGGTTTCCTGGTGGACACATGGTCCTATGCTAAGTGAGATAGCGGTAGCTATCAGTGAAAAGCGGTAGTTCAATGGTTACTGATAGAAAGGTTGGGGGTTCAAGCCCTAGTTTTCGCCAAGCTGCCACTCTTGGGGCTAGAACAAGTCCCTTAAAACTCTGTTCTTTAGGAGCACTCTATCATGGCCCTGACCCTACACTCTGACCATCTGCGCTCTGAATATGTGGAGAAACATTTGCTGTAATATACATGGGACAAGTTAAAAACAAACAAAGCATAAAAGGCTCCTAATGTTTAAGAGGAGCAGAGGATCCTAAGATATTATTGGATGTTAGCCCTGGGATGCCCAAGGCTCTACTGAGATATCAAACTCCTCATTCTACCACAGAGAGAAACTCCAGCAACCATGTGAATTTCCTAGAATTCACTTGCCAGCCTTAATCTGTTGATCTTAACCTTCAGCTAGCTCAGCAACGATCAAATCTATGCCTCTTATCACACCACAAACTTTAGAATCAGTGTGAATTGTCTGAGTAATGAAAGCAGGAGTAGTTGAAAAGCCATGCCATAAACCCCTCCATCTGTCAGAGAGGAATCTGATTTGATTCACTGCTCATCCCATAGGAATGTGATTCTACAAAATAAAGAGTTGTTTATGGAGTGCAGTGAAGCCAGTAGTGTCAAGCACAGCAAATGCGATTCTTTTTTCCCCCCTTTTACTAAACTGTACAAATGATGGCGCGTCTTGAAGTAGGGAAACGGAAGTCCTAAACTATGCTACAGAGATATAGAACAACACATCATAGGCCAACAGGTTTATGGAGGGCAAGACGGTATTTCACTCAGACACCTTTGATAAAACAAGTTTTGGGCGATTTTCATGACCATGTATTTTTATCAGAGACCACAGTTCTCCAGGCCTCTGGCCACAATGTTTGGTGCTTTCACCAAAGCAAAGCACTGCGGCTGCGGCCTTATTAAAGATCGTCAGAGTTTAAAAGGTCATTTATGCTGTCTTGCAGCCCTCTCTGGTACTGACACTTGGCATTTCACTGATCTCTTGCTCTAATTAAAAGAAGTAGAGATGGAGCAAAGAAAAACACACACACACACACACACAGACACAAGAACAGCAGTTGCCAAGGACTCCGTCAGTTTGTGCATGCCTAGCCGAGTCACAGAGAAAAACATTGCCTTCCAGACTTAGCCAACTTAATTAGGGGACTCCAGACGCACTCCATCACCACATAATTATGATGCTCCTCACTTCTGTCTTTGTAGCTTCAACAAGTGAGGACGTAAAGCGGTAACACAATGGCATCTTACTGATTGTTGCAGCCAGGTGCGGAGAGATCACGTGCCGCTCAAGGTCAGTAATAATTCTTAAGTCTAAAAAAGTCTCTAATACATTTGCGCATCCATGTCAGGTGATAGCGATTTCGCTTAACAAATGTCTTCATGTAGATTACTTTGGATTGTTGAGGTGTAACAGCTTTGTTGAGTGCAGCTGATGAAAGAAACTGATTTCTTTTAAGCCCAGACTGAAGATTCAAGCAGCCAGCCAGTGACAGTCATGGCAGCCAATTAAACAGTGTTGAACACCCCCAAGACCTGGACTGAAATTTATTCAGGATTTATTCGTTTTGTTTATAATCATTTCATTAGTCAAGTGTAAAAGTCTGGGTTTAAAAAAGCTGGAACAACTTCCATCTGTCTTTCTATCTTTTTGTCTGTCTGTATATAAATCTATCTATCTATCTATCTATCTATCTATCTATCTATCTATCTATCTATCTAT
>JAAIIK010000052.1:1680069-1691980 GCA_014706435.1 Silurus glanis | reverse complement strand
CACACACACACACACACACACATGGACGCACACACGCACACACACACACAATACATATGAACAGGCAAACAAAAACACACACACCACACAAAACATGCATGTATTCTGAAGCTCTTCTCTCTCTCTCTCTCTCTCTCTCTCTCTCTCTCTCTCTCTCTCTCTCTCTCTCTCTTTCTCTCTCTCTCTGAAGCCCGGCTTCATCTCACACTCTCACTCGACTCAGCATCATAATCTGAAACCTCACAGACAATCACAATGAGCACCGAGATAAAAAACTTCATGTGTAAGCATAATAATCAATTACATAATCTGTGTTTGGATCCTTATTAGATCCCCTGCTGTGTGTTTCCGCTGTGGTGCAGGGATGAGGTGGCCACACTGACGAGGACGAGGAGGAGGAGACAACTAAGTGTCTGAAGAGGATTTAATGAAACCGCGACTAACACAGTTGAAGCCTTGACATCATATCCATTAGCAGCTGTGTTGAATGTTGCTTCTTTAACATGCGTGTCATATCCTGCAGCACAAAAAGACATTCAAATACAGAAAGCAGTAAATATTTTTTCTCCCATCCCAATGTTAAAACACTCATTAATTCATGCTTTGAATGTTTGCAGTTCAGGATTTTACATCTGATCGTGTGAACCAAAAGACCAATAAACAGCTCTTTCAGATAGTCATAGTTTACTACATTAAACCAAGTAGCATTACAGCAACTCAAATAATCACTTAGTAAAACCATTGTGAGCAGAAAAGCGACTTACAACTGAGCGGGGGAAGGTTAAGGACCTTGCTCAAGGGCCCAGCAGTGGCAGCTGAACTTGTGACCTTCCGAACCGAAGTCCATTGCCTTAACCACTGAGCTACCACCTTTTCTATAAATAAATATAAATATCCCTCTGTCTGTATTCTTCACTCTTGTGAAATGTTATAGGAGGAAATCAACTGCTGTTTTGTTGGCAAAAGGGGGTAGTATGAAGTATTAACATCAGGGGTGCCAATAATTGTGACAATGACTTAAATATATATATAAAAAATACGTATGCTACAAATAGCTTATGATATACTACATATGGCCATTTTAGATCTGAAAAAAAATTATTATAGGTTTCTTTTCTCACTCTTTACATTTGGCAGACACCTGTACCCAGAGCAAATTACAACTGAGCAGGGGAGGGTTAAGGGCCTTGCTCAAGGGCCCAATAGTGGCAGCAGGATTTAAACCTGTGACCTTCCAATTCAAAGTCCAATGCCTTAACCACTGAGCTACCACCTCCCTTTTTATAGTCTTGGCAAGCCTAAGGGTTATTTCCAGACTGTCAGGCATTTTCCTACGGTCCACAGCAATGCCACACTAGCATTCTGAGGTGACATAACTATGTTAATTGCAGGAAAACGTTTAAAAACAAAAATGGGGCATATTTATTGCCTGCTTATGCTGGACCAGTAACCAAATTCCACCTTGACTGCAAAAAGGAGTGCACTAGAGGAAAAGAATTTACCCCCAGGCATCCATCAATTTCCTACTTACTCTATAACCAAGCACATGGTCATCATTATCAGTGTCTGGCAGTATCCATCTTGGAAGCAATTGGAAAAACGATAGCCAGGTCGTTCCTTCAAAGGCTATATTCACATTACATAACAAGATTATATAGAATAACTCCTGAAATGGCGCTGTGATTGTGAATTCTCAAGTCAGTCATTTTGTGTGTGGTCTTAATTCAAATTAAAGAAATATCGATGGACAGCGATGTCATGGAGTTCAGCTTCCAATGCTGAAGCACAGCTGGCTGACAGGCCGCTCAGTCTCTAACACCTGACCTACATCTGATTTTGCTTTTGCTGGCGTGGCTTAAATAGAGTCTGTGGTTATTGTAGGCACTGTAGGAAGCCCAGGTTTATGTTTCCTGCTGCATTATGGGGCTGTGATCTTAGGACTGGAGGGGAGGCTTTGGAGCCACAAGTTTCAAGGTCTTCAGGAAAGACTTATTTTAGCCAAGCATGTGTCTGTTATTAAACACTGCCAACGTTGGTCCTGCCTTTTATCCCATATTTAGGTGTGCAAGCAAATAGAAGGAGCGCAATGGAAAAGCAGAAATGGTCCAAAGAATGTTCACGTGGGTTTGGAGAGATATTTGACATCCTCGAGAAATGCCCAGACAATGGGATGATGTCAGAGAAGTTAATACAATGCCGCAGTTACTCTATTTACAGTTTGCACTTCAAGAATGTAATCAGAAATACAGAGAAAATACAAAAGAAAAAAAGAAACAAATAAAACTATAAAAGAAATACATTTATAATAATCAGATTCTTTACTTTTATTCTGGTCTGAAGAATTTGAGTTGGTATCAAAAAGTTTAGAGACGAGCGCTATTTTCAAGAAAGTACATTATTTATCTATGTTTAAACACTATCATCTTCAAAACAGTCCCCTTGCACAGCAATACAGGGCCCCCAATGTTCCTGCCACTCCTGGAACATGTCCTGGAAGCGTGTCAAGCATCTTCTGCGATGAATGCTGGATCTCCACAATTGTGTTAAAACGATAACCTTTGAACTGGATCTTCATCTTTGAGAAGAGGGCGATGTCCACAGGAGCTAAATCTAGCCACTAGGGTGGGGACTCGCGTGTGAGGGAGCGTGGTGACACGACGCACGTGTGTTTAGAATAGCAGACATGGTAACGTGGTCAGAATAGCACCAGTTGCCCAGCTCCAGATGTACACAGGATGATGTCTTTTGGCACACTGACTTGTGAAGGTTGGTGCTCTTCGTGACTGCGCGTGCAGCCTCGTGCTGCCATCTGTTGGCGTGTTACAAAACTAGACTTAAAACCTTTTGATACCACCTCATATTCCAGGAACACTGGTGACTAGAGGGTGTACAATTGTTCACATCTAAAATGCAGATTGGCCAATCTAGACTTACTGGAATGATGTGGAAGGTGGGGAGGAAAGCAGCGAACCCTGAGGAAACCAATAATGACACTGGGAAAAAATCTTACCTGCTTTGCCACCACAACACTACTTGCATCATGATTGATTATAGATGTAAAACAAAAACAAAAAAAAAGATGTGTTATGAAGAGATTGTTTTATGAAGAAATGCTCACATGACAAAATATTTATCTACACTATACTGCTAATAGGATATCTTTGGATGTGGTAGCATTACATTTTCCCTTCATTTGAACTAGAAGAACCAAATCTGTTCCAGCATGGAGATATGCTTTCCATAAGTTGGAGTGGAAAATCCTGCAATAAAGCTCTGACCTCAACCCTACTGAACACATTTGGTTGAATGTGAACTCTAACTGCACCTCAGGCTTCTCACCTCACCTGCATCAGTACCTGATTTACTGACACCTTTTGGTGAATGAATCTCGACAAGCACACTCCAAAATCTAGTGGAAACATCTTCCCAGATGACTGGAGGTTATTTTATCATCGAATGGGGACTAAATATGGAATGGGATGTCCGGAAATGTCCACCATATTGTCTAGTCAGTATGTGTCTACTAAATATTTTCTCATTATTGTATTCGTCCATAATTAACTTTCAGCATCTGAATGATAACCGTAATTTGAGGAAATACTCAAAATGAATGAAACCTGATGCACATATATTATCAAAGAAGACCTGACTCGAATTTGAAATAAAATGGGGACACTGTACAGCCAAGGTAAAAAGAGGAAGGCAATCTCATCTCTCGCTCCCTCACGTAATCCAATAATCCTTCCTTTTTATTTGCCCTGCGGCTCAGGCAAGCCCACACAGGAACCTTTAGCATATGCTGCTGATAGCCCATAAACCGAGGTAGAAATGAGCGCACAGGTTCCCAACGTTTGACGTTAAGGCCCGTGAGAGATCTCTTCGCATTCATTCATCGGGATTACATGACAGTAATTGGCAGGAGGAATCTTTTTTGACTAATTTCTATAATTCTAATGCAAACCTTTTCCTGAAGTAATATAAAACTGTTCAAATATATTTGTGAAAATTGATATATAGATGTGCTTATTCAGTAGGTTCTCTCTTACTGTGTTGTTATATTTAGGGATACATTAACGCTGATATTAAGATTGGAGCTCAATAGAATGCTGATTTTCTCATAAAAAAAAGCTCTATAGTAACATTGACATCTATAGTATTTAACATTAAATGAAACTATGTGATATCCAGTATGGAACGACGCTGATCTAAGTGTCACGATCAGCAAAAGCATAATATGCTCTGGGAAATTTTCACTAGGAACGACAGCATCTTTTTTTTTTTTTACATGTAATCTGATTTGATCTCATTTAACAAAATTTAGCACCAGGAATAAAAGCAGCCAATAGGATATTAATAAAAACAATTATTCTAGCAAATCCGACATTCATTATAAAAGTACCTTAGACGCTGACGTTTTTCTAGCTGCTTGTGCCTCAAACTGTTGCCACAAAGTTAAAGACACAATTGTACAGGACGTCTTTGGATTAGGAGGCATGAAACTTTCCCCTCAATTCAACTAGGAGACCCAAACCTGTTCCAGCATGACATTGTGCACAAAGCCAGCTTCATGAAGATATGCTTTACATGATTTGGAGTGTAATAAAGCTATAGAGCTCTGACCTCAACCCAAATGAACACCTTTAAGAAGAATTGGAATGCTGCACTCCAGGCCTCCTCACCTCACCTACGTCAGTTCTATCTGACCTTACTAATGTTCTTCTAGGTGAATGAGCACAAATGTTTTTCTAGTTATAGTGAGCGCGCATGCAAAATTGAATTAAAAAATTTTTAAGAAAGTGAGCAATAGTTTGTGACCAATATTTGATATGTAGATTGATTTCTCTTCGCTAAACTGTTTCTCGAGCCCGTTCTCTCAGCACCGCTGCTGCTACGTGAACATGACTTATCACAACACTACGGAGACCGAGGCGTGTCCTGAGAGTCACATAGAATACGGATTAACATGGCAGAGGTAGAGCTGTAACTTACTGCAGACAGAACAGGAAAAGAACATCTGGTTTTATTTAATCGTTTTTTTTTTCCTTTTTTTTTTGCACTATGAAGGCATGTTTGTGAAAGGGAAATGCCTTAGAAGTTAGAAGGTACTTCAGTACATTTATGATTTGCTGAAATAAATAAAAGAACTAAAAGTGAACTATCTGTACCATATTGAATTGCACTGTGTTGAGTCGAATCGAAATCGGATCACACTGCATCGTAATAGGGGTGAAACGTATCGCATCGCATCAGTAGCTGCATCATATGTATCTTTAATGTATCGTACCATCAGCTATGCATCGGGATGCGAATCGCATTGGCCTCAGTTATGAAGGTGCACATCCCTAATATAAGACTGGAATGGTACTGTGCATTGATTGTTTCCATGCTTTAACACTTTCAGTATTCCACAGGGAAGCATCACAAAGGGTAGCAGTTGTGTCTTGAAGCAAATTCTTTTTGATTTTTGGATACAGTGCAAAAATTCCAAAACTTTCTTCAGAGTAGGAAAAAGTGAAGCATTCGAATGGCAAGACTCATGATGAGAATGAAGCCATGAGCCTGTTTTCTTTCATCAAATTACACTTAAGAATATTTTCAAAGCTAGCCATAATAGCAAAGGATATCGCTTGTTTATTATAAAGAGGCATGAAGCTGCATGAAGACGCGACGCAACGCAGCTCTTTTGTTTTTGCGCTTTGTTTTTGTTTTGCCAAGGATTAATAATGGCCTTGATTCTCTCTTCGTGGACCAATCACATGTCTCCCCGATGCACCTTTTCTCAGTCTAAAGTGCTGTTGCTGAGCGACGTGCGGTCTGGTGTTGGAGCTCGCGCCTGTTTGTTCCCTTCAAGCGCTGCCGAGAAGAAGCGGAGACCCGTATACCCAGGGGGCTCTGGATCAATGTCTGAACAAACAAGCTCTGGCGTTGTTGCTTCCTCCGCTTCTCTAGCACACTGGCACTTTGTGTCCTACCTTTTCTATGCACTCGCTACACACCGCTAGCAAATACGCTGAACTTAACTTTTATAATTTACCTCAAAACGCTTATGCAGACAATGTCCATTTGCATTCTTTTCCACACAGTCAGCTCAGAGAGAGTTCATCCATCAGCTGAAGAGGATCCACCATCTTATCGACTTCATCACACACATGACCTAGTATGGAAGATAAAACCAATACGTTGATGTTTTCTGTGTGTGTGTTTAAGCAGGTCCAACTAGCTATATAGAGTATCTTGCATAAGAATTCACTTCCACTGAACTCATCCACAGTTTTTGTAATGGCCTCTTCATTGCTTTCTTTGATTAAGCCTAACCACCTCAATTAGCAGCAATATGCAAAAAAATATTAGCTAGCTAAACAAATACTGCTAATTTCTTATAAATAAGCAAGCGTAAGAGAGTTTGACAAATTGTGAAGTCTAGACGATTGGGTCAGAGCAGTTCCATAACTGGAGCTCTGTGGGATGTTCCCAGTCTGCAGTGGTCAATTTTCTATCAAAAGTGCTCCAAGGAAGGAACAGCGGTGAACCGGCGACAGAGTCATGGACAGCCAAGACTCATTGATGCACAATTTGAGCTACAGTGTGCATCAATGAGTCTTGGCTGCCCATGAACCTGTCGCCGGTTCACTGCTGTTCCTTCCTTGGAGCACGTTTTTTTCAAACCAGCCTCGTTACTTTAGTTTTAATCTTTTGGGTGACATGATCAACATGATCAACCTATTTCTTGTCATTGCGCAGCTTTTTTAATCTACCACTGGTGTATCATTTTCTGTCTCTCACACAGACGTTGGCTAGTCTATGAAGATAACAATGTGCAAGGCAGAAGGCAACAAGAAGTCTGGGGTTAACGTGGATGAGACAGAGGAAGTCAGTGATGTAAGCATGACTGAGAACAGAGACATTCCTGATCATCATCATCCTTTCTCTGCTTGTGTTCTATATGGTGGATGTTCAGTCTGGATACATTCATTAGGTAACAAAATTATTTCATATTAATATATTAATATGACGTGAGGTCCAGTTACCAGCGTGACACTAAAACAGGTAGTAGTAATGTTTACTTTTTACTTAAGTACATGTCAGAGCCCAAACTTCTTTTGAGTGTAAAAGTGTATCAGAACTTTTACCAGAGTCTTTTAAAACATGAGTATCTGTACTTCTACTGGAGTGAAGGATGTGTGTACTTTTGCCATCTCTGAGGGGGACCAACACAATATTAGGCAAATGGCTATACAATTATGCCTGATTGGTGTGTGACCAATGTATAAGTATTCATATGATGAATATGATGAGATTTCTTTTTGGAGAAATGTGTGTTTACCATTATTATACACACCATTAACCAACACCATTAACTTGCCTAATGGACGTTCCAGAAAACCAAAAGTAACAATAACTGGATAAATAACACAATGTATAAATAAGTAAGTTGTTAAACATTATGAGTGTTGGTGATTTTATGTGACATAAGAGGTATAAACTGTTCTGATTTGTGGTCATCTGGAAATAATCCAATTCTGAGTGATTCAAGTCAACGGTGATTATTTTCCTGGAACGCCACACATGCTCATGTTTTATTCCTAATTTAGTGTGCACTCCATGTTTTTCTCTTTTAACTACAACCGTGCTTCAAATACAAACTTAATTGTAAATGAGAAATAGGCATCGTTCTATGATTATTCTCACAGATTCAATACTGTGAATGGACCTGAGAGCACGAGGGTCCGAGCACTCGCTTCCCTACACTTTTGCATGACAGAAGACACATTATTGTTACAGAGAGACCACTCATCTCCTCTGCTGGAATCCCCTCTCAATTTTTTGGAAGATCACAACTCTTTCGCAGCTGCTTACAATTCTGAACGTTGTTTTGATCCGCACATGTCTTTACACTAAACACTGAGCCTATGCAGTCGGTCCATTCCACACATTCTTTCAATGACGGGATAAAATAAATAAATACCATTGCTAATTGTGTTTGCTGTAATTGGGAAAGTGATGTATTTAAACGTAACCAACGGCAAGAGATTCAGTCATTTTCTATCAGCGCCTGTTTGGCCTTGACAGCGGGAACATTGGGGAATCATTAGCGTTTTACTGTGTGCATATATTCCTATTAGGTTATTATATTATTATAATAGATGTCATGGACAGATTTAGTTGGCTGTTTATTCATTATCTCATCAGTAGATCTAATACACTTGTAACAAGTTGCCTGAGACACCACTAAGAATATGCTCTTGTTGGAAACACTTCACTTTTGTGGCCAATTTTATGATGGAATTAATTATAGTGATTATCTAAATCCGGATCATTCAAAGAAATTGATAAGTTTAGAAGAGTTACATCATTTGCTGATTGTAGGATTTGAATATTTTATCCAGTAATTTAGAAAGGATCATGTATTTATGAGCCAATGATGCAGCCTGATATTCTAAATAAAAATCATGTAGAATCATTTTTGGAGGTGCGCCAAAACTTGATATGATGAAAAACGTATAATATATATATATAAATATAAATAATTATAAACTGTTAAAAAATGTAAACTGTTATCACAAAGTTTAATTGGAGGCATTGGATACAATTCATTCAAAGACCCAAACATGTTCCAGCACGGCAGTGTTCCTGTGCACAATCCCAGCTCCATGAAGATATGTTTTACATTAGTTGGAGTGAAAGATCTCCTGCTATAGCGCTCTGAACTCAACCCTATTGAACACCTTTAGGATGGATTGGATGAAACTCTGCCTCCACACCAGGCATCCTCATCTCACCCATATCAATACCTGATTTTACTAATCCCCTTGTGGCTGAATGAGCACAAATCTTCACAAGCACAATGCAAAACCAACATAAAACATCTTCCCAGAACAGTGGAGGTTTTTTACAGAAAATGGGGATTAAATGTGGAATGGAACTCAAACATTTATCCATATTTGTTTAGAAGCAAAAGAATCGGTCTGTCAAAATACTTAAAGACCAGACTGAAGCATTTTTTTCAAACATGTACCACTGAGAAAAATGTATTTACTTTTATATTCCAGGAGAAATTATGGAGACAAAAGTGTTACCCGTGCTCTCCTCCACCACTGGAACACCATTCTCTTCATCTCGTCTCGCTTCGCTTTTACTCCGGGCACTTTTGTCCCCTTACACCACGAAGACTTGAGGTTTTTAAACGACTGCACAGATGGACCAGTCTATAATTAAAACATCTCTGAGTATTATACTTGGAGCACTTTTGTCAAAACAGACACCAAGGCCACGGCTGGACAGAAATAGACTTAAGGACAAACAAAACAAAGGAATGAAATGTGGTTTGCTGGACCGAAAATGTCATTCAACAGGATGTGTCCTCATAAGTAAGTTCATGAACTGCTTCCAGAGGACACGTTTTTTCCTCAATGCTCTCATTAAACATCAAATATAATATGTTGAACTGAACATAGCAAACTCAAATGATTTTATAGTTGTTTTTCCCAGTTCCAGATCATAAACCTCAGTGCCTCCAGATGGTTCCAAGTGAGTACAAGACACAACTCTTACCCTGCCTGTCTCACCCTCTCACTCATCCCTATTAATCTTTCTGTTTGGATGAGGATCTCGTCCCTCCCAGCATCCTTCTGTCACTGTGTTGTGCTGTGAAGTTGTTAGTGAAGGCTTGGGTTACGTACGGTGTCTGTATAAATCTCCTGAGTAGTTCCATATGCAAAGGAGTCTGGGGCGGAGAGCACACCACACGAACATAACAAGCCACAGGAGGAGCAGAAGGAAGGAAAAAGCTCTGTCTGTCTGTCTGTACGTCTGTCTGTACGTCTGTCTGTCTGTCTGTCTGTACGTCTGTCTGTCTGTCTGTCTGTCTGTCTGTACGTCTGTCTGTCTGTCTGTCTGTCTGAACGTCTGTCTGTCTGTCTGTCTGTACGTCTGTCTAGTTGGCTACCTCTTTTGTTAAAATGTGCAGCTGCAAAGCCGCTGTTGAATGCAGATCTAAACCTTTTTTTTTTTTCCTGAGCGATGCAAATAGCTTTTTGGAATTCCAAGAACGTAAGTGGAATATGTGCTAAAACTGGACCGGCTTTGTGTTTATTCGTCTTGGATTTGAGTTTCACACACATTCCTCGTTGCTTTTCTCTGCAGTTTTGTGCACTCACATTTGTACATCTAAATCAAAATCAGAATCTCTTTAATGCCAAGTGTCATGGGTTTGCACGTACAAGAAATGTGTCATGTGTGTTGATGCTGTAAAATTATGTAAAAACTGTTTAACAAAAAGAAAGGAAAATAATAAATATACTGTAGATAAAGACATTAACTAAACAGTGCATGGTATGTAATGGTATGTAAAGTGAGGCAGTGCAATGATCATTTTTCCTGAATAAGATCAGGTTGCAGGGTTGCAATATAGTATATCCCCCATGTTGACAGAGTGGACGAGTGGAAAGGAGAGTTAAAGTCAAGATCCACTTGGTAAAAAATTACTCCAGTAAAAGTGTCCCTTTAAACTTTCCCTTGAGTAAAAGTACAAAAGTATTTGCTTTCAAATGTACTTAAGTATCCAAAGTACTATGATTTATCATAACTATAATGTTCCCATTATCATTTTTGTCACAAGACTCTTCACTTAATCAACTCAGTTTATGTGAAAAGATGTTACTTTAATGGTAATCTATTAATAGAATGATATTAATGAGTCAAAAACGAATTGATTTCCATTGAAATGATCATGAGCCCGAAACTTCTTCTTTCCGACAACAAAAACAAATTGTGCAAATAAAGCCACTTGAGTTCAAGTCTGGAGTTTCTACCGTAATTTATTCCTCTCTAAATGTTCTGCTTGCTGTTGAACTGATGCTGAACTGTATGTTGGTGATCAGTAGATACGCTGAGCGCCAATCAAAACAAGTTCAGAACAGAGAGCGCGCTCGACCTTGATTGGTCGCTTGCTGCGTGTTTGACCGGTTTAGTTTTTATCCTCATAAATAAAAAGGAATGTTGTTAAGTAAACTTTGAAGTTAAAGTGAAAGGCTCCCCAAATGGAAATACTCCATTAAAGTACAGATTAGAGATGATGGTGAATCTTTGGTGTTATTGATGAAGTCAGGTGCAGATGGGAAGAAGATTTTTCATGGCTTGAGGTTTTCGTCCTGATGGTCCGCAGCCTCCTGCCAGAGGGGAGTGACTCAAAAAGTCTGTGTCCGGGGTGAGAGGGTGAGAAGGATCAACCACCATCCTAGTTGCCTGCTTCAGGGTCCTGGAGATGCGCAAGTCCTGTAAAAGTGGAAAATTGCAGCTAATCACCTTCTCGGCAGAGTGTATGACACGCTGGATCGTTTTTCCAAATCCCAACCCAGACGATGGTACAGAGGCTGACTGACTCCTGCTAAAATAAGTTCATGAGACTCTGTGACAGCATCATGATCTGTGGCTTTAGGGTATTTCGTCTCACCAGTGACTCTGGTTCATGCTGTTAATAATCACTTCATTCAAATATGTCAAAGAAATATGTGTTTAAATCATTATTATTTTTCTCGATATCTTTGTTATATTATGTAGTTAATTAGTAATAATTATTTATTTTTATTTCCTTAAGCCTTATCTCTATATTCCTATCTCTATTTTATCTCCTTATAATTGTTACGTTTATCTCATCTTTTTCTAAATAAGCCATATTTTTTTTTTTTATATATTGTAAGCTGTTAATATAATAATAATTTGAATTATTATTATTATTATTATTATTATTATTATTATTATTATTAATTGTATTATTATTGTAGTTGTAGTAATAGCAGTATTGCTGTGTTGCTGATTGGTTCCTATCCAAGATTAAGTTCAATTGCATATCAGCTTTAAAATTAAATAATAATAATAATAATAATAATAATAATAATAATAATAATAATAA
>JAAIIK010000052.1:1662209-1675780 GCA_014706435.1 Silurus glanis | reverse complement strand
ATCTATCTATCTATCTATCTATCTATCTATCTATCTATCTATCTATCTATTTGTTTATATTATATTATTATTATTATTGTTGTTATTATTATTATTGTTGTTATTATCTAGTTATATTTGAATTTGAAATCTTTTAGATGACTCATCTGAATTGACTCTTTTTTGGTGACACGTTTTATGCAAAGTTGTTTCCTTTTTCCGTTCGTATTTATTTATTTGTTTGCTCGTTTTTATTAATTAATCATTGAATTTCTTTTTGGTTGAAGCAGAATCTTTCTTATATACAGATGACTCTTTTGAATCGACTTTCTTGATTTAAGCACGATTTTGTTTAGTTTTTTTATCTAAAGTTTTTTTTTTTTTATCAGACTTTTTTTATTGATGACTGTTTTAAATTGCAGTTCTGAGGACGATTTGCATGTTTCTATTTCTGCCAGTTATTTCATCTTTTTTCCCCTTTGAACAATTGTCTGTTTTTTTTTTTTTTTTTTACAAGAGCCTGTTTACATCTGAGATGTCGTCATGCTAACAATACATAACTAAATAAAATGTTTTTTATTCGTGGTATTTTTATGAAATTTTTATTTATTTATGCTCATTAAGACTGTGAAGAAAGAAGTCCTGCAATGTTGTATGGTTTAGAGACAGTGGCATTAACAAAAAGACAGGAGGTGGAGCTGGAGGTAGCAGAGCTGAAGATGTTGAGATGTTCATTGGGAGTGACGAGGATGGACAGGATTAGAAATGAGTTTATTAGAGGGACAGCGCATGTAGGACGTTTTGGAGACAAGGTGAGGGAGGCGAGATTGAGATGGTTTGGACATGTGCAGAGGAGGGACATGGGGTATATCGGTAGGAGAATGCTGAGGATGGAGACACCAGGAAGGAGGAAAAGAGGAAGACCAAGGAGGAGGTTTATGGATGTGGTGAGGGAAGACATGCAGGTAGTTGGGTTGAAAGAAGCAGATGTAGAGGACAGGGGGGTATGGAGACGGATGATCCGCTGTGGTCACCCCTAACAGGAGCAGCCGAAAGAAGCAGTAAGAAGACTTTATGCTCATTATTAAAAATCGCAATTCTAAAAAATCTGTGTAAAATGTAAAAAAAAAAAAAAAACAGAATGCAATGATTTACAAAACTGTTGAGAAGAAGAAGAGCCTCTCTTTGTCACATAGACAGTACAGAACAGTGAAATACTTATCTTTGCATATCCCACTGTATAATAATTTTTTTGAAAGCTGAGGTCAGAGCACATGGTCAGGCATGATAAAGCGCTCCTTGAGCACAGTGGGCTAAGGGCCTTTTTCAAGGGCCCAAGAGCGGCAGTTTGGTGATACCAGTGCCTGATTCCCCGACCTTGACTACTGAGCTTCCACTTCTCTCTCCTTTTTTATTTATTTTTTATTGTAAAAAGAAGACATGATGCTACACAGTGGCTTAAACATGAAACATGGCCCAACTTTTTAATAAAAGTAAATAATCTTTTTGATTTGATTTGAATTTGATTTGAAATCATTGCATTTTGTTATGATATTTACGTATTACAAAGCATCCCAATTTGTCTGGAATTAGAGTCATAGCATCACACGTGGATATGTAAAGCTCATTTATTTCTCTATTTCTCACCACGTCGACTTCTCAGCGCAAGACCTCCAGGTTGTTCTCGGTGTAGCTATCAGACTCTGGTTAGGATCGTTTGGGAACTGATTCCAACAAGCTGGTCCTGGTCTGTATGGTAAGACGGATTCTAGACATGCTGGATTGTAGTCACATAACTGCAGCACGACCAAAACAATGACATCTGTCGCCCATAAGTCCCTGCAGAACTGCGACAGGCCCTCAACGCTGAACGTCCAACAACCCTGAAAATTAATTTCATTAAAACAATCTGGGGGAGAAAAAAAAAAAAGCAGATTGTTTGGGTTTGGGTTTGTCTGTGGATAAAGTTGTCAAGCTTCATTCAATTTATGTTGTGTTGATTTACTCAGCGATATGAAATCAGGCCATTTCTATAAATCTGATTAATTATATAAGTCATAGGGAATTTGTAGGGCACTAACAGAAATATAATCTATGATGATTGGTTTAATATGGGGCCGAATTATTACTAACCGAAAGTTCTCTCATTTCAACACATCCTGAAGCGTTTATTTGAGCTTAAACCACAGCATGTCATACTTCTATCTATTTATAGTTACATTTAATGTTATAGAGCATCCAGTCTTCACTTATTATGTTACTAAGAAACCAGAAAATGTAAAGTCTTCCAGTTAAAGACTTTTTAACTGGCAGAAAAACATTTCCAATTCACACTGGAGACTCCTTGTGCCAAAAACATGCTACATAAACTCATCTCCTCATCTTCTAAACTGTTGCTATAGAAATGATCATGAGTTTTTAAAAAAAGGTTTGTTGTTTTCATTCAAGCAGAGTTGAGGATTCAACAGCGCTGTGGTGTAAAATGATTAAATAAACAATTTTATTTAAAATAAAAACATGATTTCTTTGATTTATGTGGTTCATATGTGGTTCTTTAACAAATTGCTACCACAGAGTTGGAGAAACACACTTGATGTCTTTGGATGCGGTAACATGAAATTTTCTCTTTACATGATCTAGGAGACCAAACCTGTCATCCATCATGAAAATGCCCCTGTGCACAAAGCCAGCTCCTGAAGATATGCTTTATGGGTTGGAAAGAAAGATCTTCTGCTATAGAGCTCTGACCTCATTCAACACTATGGGGATGAATTGGAATGCTCTCTGTATCTCAGGCCTCCTCACCTCGCCTACATCAGTACCTGACTTTAACAACATCCTTGTTACTGAATGTATTTAAAAATCTAGTGGAACATCTACCCAGAAGAGATCCGATAGTAGGTTTTAAATTGAAATCAACATCTTCGTTCCACTTTTAATAAGCAGTTATTAACTGGCGTAAATAGAGCATACTGTATGTGTTATGCAACGGAAAAAAACACACAGAATGCTTAGAAATGATTAGCTTGGTATCGTAAGCTATGTGAGTGAGCTTCATTTCGATTCATGAAAGCTCAAAAACACTCATTAACTGTGCATACAAACACAATATGTTCGCGCCGATGTTCCCTGCAGATAATGCAGTGTCTCCTAGCAGCCGAGGTAGAGGCATGATCAGAATGCAGCGCTAAAAACCAGCCAATAGCTCCTAATGTAACTGTTCTTTTAGTCTGCGCTTCATTTACATACAATTTAGATTCATCAGTAGCGTAAGCAAATATCAAAACCCCCAAAAAACAATGCTATTAAGTCATTGTATGTATGTATACAGTGTCATGCATAAGTATTTATCCCCCTTGAACTTCAGCATTTACAGTTTTTCTCAGTTGCTGCTCTCAGTTCCTTAAAATTTGCAAACCAGTAAAGTGCATTTCTCAGAACAATTTGTACAAACAACACAACACTTTAGATTTCTCGCTAAAGCCTGTACTTTTCTCAAAATCCGTAGCTCATCTGTCAAAAGTATTCGTGTCAATGAGCATCTCATTCCCATTAGAATAAAAGATGGTCAAAATGTAGTTAGTCGTGTTGTCAGAATGTTGCACGGTTTCAGTATTTCCTGATATAAACTACAGTTTGGATTGCAGTGATTGAAAATGGACAAGACTGAATTTCTTCTATGAATTTCAACAGCACAAATGTACACATTACTGTATGTGTGGCATTGATTGCAAGTAACCATTTACCGTATTTTCCGGACTATAAGCCGCTACTTTTTTCCCACACTTTGGCCCCCGCGGCTTAAACAACGAAGCGGCTAATTTATGGATTTTTTCTGGGTTTTTCCCGGTTTCACAAGCTTCAAGCCAAAAAACTGAGCCCCATAATATTAGACCAATGAAATTGCCAAACGGGTTCAGGTGAACCAATGAAATTCTTATATTAAATCAGATGCGCTCCCACTGAATCGGGCCGCACCACATCATAAATATGGATGATGTTCCTCTGACGTTTGACCTGCCGCTCACTCGGACTGTCTACAGGAAATGTGAATCATTGTGTGAAATGTGAAAACAACCGGACATGAAAAAACGCACTTCACCTGTGTTCTGAGCTGCACGGCATCGGGAGAAAAGCTTCACCGATGGTGATTTTTAAACGCACGACGATGCCAAATGATAAACTCTCGAGATAAAATAGTTGTGAAAGGAAGGAGGAAGACAGTGAACAATGACTTTCTTGGTCGGCAACTGTTTAGATACAAGCCGTTGTAACGCGTTGAGTCTGGGTCAAGGGAGAGCTCGCTAACTCCAGTTGCAACAGAAATCATATAAGCACAGACAGGTTTCCAAAACTCGTGCTTTTTTATTTTTCTTGGCAACAGCGTTACGGGTTAGTCAAAGAAACTTAGAAATGAGCATCAGAAAATAATAAGGACATATTCCTCGGTCTTGCACACATGCAGTAATAGCGGAAAAATGCCCAAAATTCCCAAAATGCCGCTCTGCTCTTAAAGGAGCCACAACATATTTCACCCGTTACACCGTGTAACAGACACTGTCTTTCGTTAAAGCCTGTGTAAAGTACATTAGTTTCAGTGTAGACACCTGCGGCTTATTTATGTTCAAAATAAAAATCTTTGTAAAATTCAGTGAGTGCGGCTTATATATGGGTGCGCTTAATAGTCCGGAAATTACGGTACACTTTTACTGTACTGTATGTACTTTTTTATGTCCATTTTCAAAAATTGTAAATCTGTCACCAATTCACTTTTGACCTATTTTAGAGGACTAGATGATGAATTGGTTGATCGGATGATCGTTGTTAAACAATCTACATGATCTCACTTCCGCACCCACCCTACTCGCCAGATTTGACTCCCGTGGACTTCACCCTCTGCCCAAAGATGAAGATGCAGCAGTCATTGTAGTCTGGATTGGAGATCCAGCGCGAATAGCAGAAGGTGCTTGAAACGCTTCGAAAAGAAGACTTTCAGGACACGTTCCAAAAGTGGCACGAACACTGGGGGCGCTGTATTGCTGTGCAAGGGGAATATTTTGAAGGTGTTGTTGTGTAAACGTAGATAAATGAAGTACTTTCTTGTAAACAGTGCGAGTCTCAAAGCTTTTTGATACGAGCTCGTAAGCAGGACAGTAACTCTATGCATACTAAGCTACATTGGAATGATTCAAACCCAAGTGTGTGTAAAGAGGCTCCTTAAAAAAAACATATCTCAATCTGACTGATCCGATGTTCTCCATGCGGTCTAATTATGATGGCAAAGTAAAATAGGCACATATCCAGATGTGCAAAGCTGATAAAGGCGTGGCACGTGTAACCGCAAGACAGATAGATTTACATTTATGACATTTGGCCGACGCCAGACCCGGAGTGACTTACAGTTATCTCCGTTATACAGCTGAGCAATTGATGGTTAAGGGCCTTGATCAAGGATCCAGCAGTGGCAGCTCTGTGGTGCTGGGGTTTGAACCCATGACCTTCTGATCAAAATTCCAACATTCTATAAACGGAGCTACCACTTCCCCAAGAAAAAAAGGAGACTGTATATGAGGCTGGAGCTTCCTCAAGGATCCAGCAGTGGCAGCTCTGTGGTGCTGGGGTTTAAACCCATGACCATCTGATCAAAAGTATAAAACCTAATCCATGGAGCTACAACTTCCCCAAGTAAAATAGAGGCTGGATGGAGGCTGGATATGATATCTGTCACTGGTTAAAAACAAATGCCACCTTTCACCATCTCACTTCCATCCTCCTGAGCTCCCAAAATGAATACAGACTTTACTTAAGACTAAATATATATTATAATGTTACAATATAATGATATGGTTTTTTTTATTATTAATGCCTTATTGATTTTGCATCTCATTAAACGTGCAAAAAGACTCTGTTGGGTGTTTCAGGCCGCCTTGGCTAAGCTTTATAGATGTTTCTGTCTGTTACCGTGGAAACCAGATAATGAAACTGGCAAGGGTGTAATTTTAGAATGAAAGGTAAATGCAGCTCGATTTAATAATAGGCCTGGCTAATAAATTATTTACAACACTACATGTGTACTGTATGAAATCTATTCATTCATAATCTGCCACTGACTATGCACCCTGTTTCAGACGTGCGTGTAGTTCAGTTTTCCAAACCGCTGCTCAAATTCGGTTTGATCGAACGTCGCTGAACTCCGAGAGCGTGAACTTGTGAACTTGTGAAAAAAAGAGAGACGAATGTGGAACGATGGCGAGGAGGCTGGAGCGACAAGGTGACCTGCATGTCTGTCTGTCATTAGGAGCTATCGGAGGATGCTCACCATGGAGACGAGACACTTAAGCGCCTGTGTCGCACCACTGGAGGACCCTTAAGCCCTGACTGTTGTTTATGGTCGCTAAGGCGGCCTCTGCGTTCATTTTTTACGCCATGGTTGCCGTGGAGAACCAGCGCTCCCGGATCACCCTTTAGCGACAGTTAATCCCTGAAAGTACAGGTGGCACTGGGTACCAAGGCGATGGCATGCTAACACCGGCATCTCAGCGTCCTGGATGCTGGTAATTAAACACAAGACCTTTTCATTTTCACATTTATAGCTGATCTGGCCCCGGAGAGGTTTCATACAAAGTTACGGTCATAGCTTATCTCAGGTAATGACAATATTAGTCGAGGTGGTGAATTGAAATGTTCATAATGTTGTATTATGTATGCATGTTTTTGACAATATTTGATTTGATTTGATGCAGTAAACTGATCTCCGTATTGACAATAAGGTTGGACAGATTTAAAACAGCATGTAACAGTAAAGCGTGACTGAATCAAGCCTGGTGTCTTCGACCACATGGCCAGATCTCTTTATTATCATACTGTTCTATTATTCACTTAAACTAGTCTCTTCCCCTCCATCCATGTTTGTCCCTACACAATACACCCACTGGCTACTTTCATTTAATAAGTACATCCAATCAAAAAACAAAACAAACAGTTGTCCCTGTGCCTCACCCTGTATCACTGGACCTCCTGGAGCGTTTGAAGGCTCTGGCATGGAGAAGCTGGTGTTGGATCTGTAATGATCGCAAATGTTGAGCTATTTTATGAGTTGCTCAGTAGCTCCTAGTTTTATAATCACAAATGACTGTATAAGACTGTAGAAAGAACATTACTCATAATCTTACACTCCAGTGCTCATGTTAGTTCTCACTCTCCAGTGTTCTGTATTGTTGAAAGATTTATGATCACACTCTTGATGTCACCCAAATGTGGATGAGGTTCCCCTTTTGAGTCTGGTTCCTCTCAAGGTTTCTTCCTCATAACATCTAAGGGAGTTTTTCCTAGCCACAGTCACCACGGCTGCTCATCAGGGATAAATACACACCGTTCACATTAACTCTTAAAATTCTGTAAAGCTGCTTTGAGACAATGTCTGTTGTAAAAAGCGCAATAGAAATAAACTTGACTTGACTTGACTTATATCTTGTTCTTGGCTGACCAGAGGTGTAGTCTTTTGCTGGTGAAGATCATCCACTTCAAGATGTTGTGATGTGTTGTGTATTTTATGCTAAACATGGTTGCAAAGACTGGTTATTTAAGTTAGCATAAAGTTAGCTGTTATATTATTGGTTAGCTTTTAGAGTTATATAAAGTTAGCTGTTATATTATTAGTTAGCTGTTAGAGTTATATAAAGTTAGCTGTTATATTATTAGTTAGCTGTTAGAGTTATATAAAGTTAGCTGTTATATTATTAGTTAGCTGTTAGAGTTATATAGAGTTAGCTGTTATATTATTAGTTAGCTGTTAGAGTTATATAAAGTTAGCTGTTAGAGATATATAGAGTTAGCTGTTATATTATTAGTTAGCTGTTAGAGTTATATAAAGTTAGCTGTTATATTATTAGTTAGCTGTTAGAGTTATATAGAGTTAGCTGTTATATTATTAGTTAGCTGTTAGAGTTATATAGAGTTAGCTGTTAGAGTTATATAGAGTTAGCTGTTAGAGTTATATAGAGTTAGCTGTTATATTATTAGTTAGCTGTTAGAGTTATATAGAGTTAGCTGTTATAGCATGTCTGTACTTTCTCTTGCACTGGAAGCTCCTGTCGCCAAGTCGAATTCCTTGTGTGTGTAAACATACTTGGTAATTGAGCTTTTTCTGATTCTGATTCTGATCAACTTATGTGTCAGGCTGAAGCAGTCTAGTCGATCTAATCTGATCCTTTCTCATCAGCAAGACCTTTCAACCCACAGAATGTTTTTTGTTTTTCACACCACTCGCCCAGATTTGTGAAACCGTTCACACACAAGCCACAGAGATCGCGTTACTCTCTATTCTGATACAAACATTAATTAGGGCTCTGTACATAAGCCATACATATGAAAATAAAAATATATACAGACTGGTGTGGAAAAAATAATAATAATATTAGGGTCTAAAGGAGGCTGAATCTCACATCAAACCTGGGGAAAAAAAGTAATTGATGCCACAATTTTGTTAAATGTTAAAAGCACATTTAAAATATTGTTTTATTATTTACAGTACATGTTAAATGTATATTTATGGTCCATTGTTAAATCAGCTTGCATTCAGTCCAAAGAGTTACTTATATCCATTTTTTTTTTTAGTAGCAAGAGAATATCGGCAGTAATATCTAGAGTGGTGAATGTTACTAAGTGGACGTGTTTCATAGACTTCCTCTTAATTATAATAAATCACCTATTTATTCATCATTTCAATCTAACAACATCTTTAGGCCAACATTTAAACTTTGTCGAATTAATTTTTTTCCCAAAATCGTGACTCTTGCGGATTTTGTTTCTTGGTAATAAATTGTGTTGATTCCGCATTCTTGTGACGACTATACCGACCCGACTTCTCCAGCCATATGTGGATCTTCTTCAAACTGTTACCACAAAGTTGAAAGCACACGATTGTACACGACGTCTCTGGATGTGTTAGCATGACATTTTTCCTTCACTTGAACTTGTAGACCCAAACCTGTTCCAGCATGATGATTCCCCTGTGTACAAAGCCAGCTCCATGAAGATATGCTTTACATGGGATGGAGTGGAAGATCTCCTGCTGTAGATCTTCAGCCCTAATGAACACCTTTGGGATGAATGTGAACGCTGACTGCACCCCAGTCCTCCTCACCGTCGCACCTATATCAGCACCTGACTTTACTAACACCCTTGTGGATGAATGAGAACAAATAAGAACAAATAGAGACTAGATGTGGAATGGGATGTTCAAAAATCAATCATCAGGTGTCCACAAACGTTTGTCCAGATAGTGATTATATACAGAACAGAAAATTTAAAATCACTGAATCACAGTTGCTTTAGATTTGGAGTGTTAATCGTTTGTTAATGATATTTGGTCTGTTAATCATTTAGAAATACTTGATGAGGGTTAAATCTGATCAAGGAAAAAAAACATCTGGCATGAGAAGATTTTGTACGTTTTGCACGAGTGCTGTGGTGAGAAGGCTGTCACTAGCAATCCACAGCTATAGACTTTATAGCGTTCGAGGATGTAAACTGAGGTCGTATAATCCTTTTTGTTACGAGCAAAAGACATTGATGAATGAAGGAAATCTCTTGGTGCCAGCTCCTGTGTTTGTTTCTACTGAAGAAGCAGGAGCTGTGGCTTTCTACCACTTGGCCTCGTTCCCATCCTGAGGGCCAAACCCACTGTATATCATGTGTGAGGAGACTAGGTCATGTTTTCCATCGTTGCTGGCATGAACTGTGGTCAGCTGCAACAATAAAAGCAGTCGTAATTGAGGAGGGAGGGAGTCAGCATGTGAAAGAGGAGGGGTTGAAGAGGGGGATACATCTGCTAACGCTTACCGAGACGTCTCGCTGCCACGTCAGTCGCGAAGCATAAGAAAGCTCCAAACAATCAAAAGTGATCCAAATCATGTCTGGGAGAAGAAGAAAAAAAAAAAAACGGGTGAGAAAATGTGGCGTAAGCTACTGCACGTCTTTCGAATAAATCATAAGACGTGAGTTGAAAAACATCAGAAGTCCATGTGTGCTGCTTGAAAATTAAAAATCGGACCAAATAACTTCTCGTTAGAATGATCCAGACTTCACAGAACGCCATTCAGTTCAAAGAATTTGCCAATAAATCCACGCTGACTTGAAACGATTTTTTTTCCCCCACACACCCAGGCTGGTTTTATGGCTCTCACCTGCTTTACACCTGTGCTGGAAAAGTTTCCCAGAATTAATATGAATACGTTGGAAATACACTACATGGACAAATGTTTGTGGTCACCTAATCTTAAGAGTCGTATGTGCTTTCTGAACATCCCACATTAAGTGCCTATTTACTGGTATAATAACCTCCACTCTTGGGAGGGAAGATGTTCCACTAGATTTTATGGAGGTGTGCTCATTCAGCCACAACGGTGTAGTAAAGTCAGGTGTAGGGGAGGTGATGACACATTATTAAAAAAAAAAAAGTTTTTATTTTTTTCCCAAAAATCGCTTTATGTGACCTCTATAATCGAGCATTTTCCCCCCAGTGTCCATGTGGGTTTCCTCAGGGTTCTCTGGTTTCCTCCTGCCATCCAAAGCTTTCCAGTAACTTAAGGTTGACCAGTGCACTCTGCATTTTTGATGTGAACAATTGTATAGTGTGTATGGTGCTGTGTGACTATCATCCCATACATGTCACACACACCCTCGCATCTTGTGTAACTGCATCCAACTTTGTGGTAACATTGAAGAAAAATTACATATGGCTAAAAAAGAGTCATGTTTATTATATCCCAATATTTTTTGTCCATATAGTGTTTTTTTTTTTTTTTTAAGTCTTATGCACATCAAGCCCCATCACCCCTTATTTTCCTGCAACAACCCAACCCCAAGTGTGTTATTCTTATTTTACGAAGACATTTAAAATCTTTGTCTACCAGATCAAAAGGTTATTTGGATCTCGATGAACACAACTGTTGCTTTTGCAGGTCTTGTACAATACTGATAGTGTTGGCAATTATTATTAGAACTTGGAATGCAACACAATGAAAATTTAATTGCATGTCGAGCTGCTTGTCTTTTCAAGGCCATTCCTTCAAGCCACATGTACATAAACAGGACTTTATTTATTACTTAGCATCATGGTCTGTCCTCGCTTTGAGTATGGACCTCTCTCTGGACAAAGAGCACCCCCTTGTGGATCAGGGGTGGAATTAAAAACACTAACAGGTCACAGGAATTAAAATGTATCTCCATTCAGTGGCGCCTGTCAGCAGATGGAATATATTAAGCAGCAAGTGAACAGTCTGTTCTTAAGAACGGTTTGGAAGCAGGAAAAATGGGTAAAGACAATGTGACGGTTAAACGACTGGAACGGTGTGCAGTGTTCCTGGTGTCCAGTGGCTAGCAAACATCCAAAAGGTGTCCAAGACAACTGGGATGTGGTTACAGGATCTTGGACTTAAGGTTCATTGATGTATGGGGGGGGGGGGGGGAGTGAAGGCTTGTGCGTCTGGTCCGTTCCTATCGAAGAGCTAGTGTCACACAAATTACTGAAAATGTTGATGATAGAAATGTCTGAGCTTACCATGTATGGGGCTGTAACACCACCGAAACACTCCTACACTAGAGACCTGGACATTAGAACTGAATCATAGAAGAAATGGAGCAATGGAGGAAATGGGGAAGACCCCTGGGAAAAGGTGGAAGTGTAATGGGATCTTCTGCCAGGAAAACCTTGATTCTCGGCATTCACGTGGCGGTTACTTGGTACGTACCACCAAGTCACACCCCCTCATGGCAACCGTATTCTGGCCTTTGTTCAGCAGGATAATGCTGCGCATTAATACAGCAAAAGAACCGCTCAGAACTGCTTTGAGAAACATGAATTCAGGAAGCCTCAAAATGATCCAAATCTCAATCCAATCAAACAGCTGTTAAATATGCTGGTTTGATGAAACAAGTTTGATCCATTAAAGCCCCACCTTACTACTTACAGGGCACACCTTCAGAGTTTTTGTGGACTCCAGGCCTCAACAGGTATTTCATGATATAATGTAGATGAAACTTAATGTAAGTAGTTTTAAAGTTACAGCTGTGTATTTGTTTGTATGTTCTTTCTTCTTACTGGAGAGATGAATCGAATAATCAGAGCCATTTGAAGCTGAAATAAAGGTGCTTGGCCCCCTAAATTTCACTGGTCATGGAGAATCAGTGGGAGCTGAATTTATCGATGTGTAGAAAACAAGTGAAGGAAGCTTTTAAAAAACAAAAAAAAAAAAAAAAAAAAAAACAGATCCACGAAAGGTAATAAAATGGAAAGTAAAAATCTTTGCACTCACGCACAAACACTCAAACGCAGTGTCGTTTATAGAAAGAAAATATGCAATACACGTTTTTTTTATTCACACTTTACAAAAAGCCACTGAAATCTACAATCAGGGGGGGAAAAAAAAAAGGTGTCATTTACAATACATTAAAAACGATGTGGTGCAGAAAAAAGTTGTTCAGAATTGAAAAATCAATTGTCCTGCTGGATCCGGAACTGCTAAAAATCGATTTACAAATCAATTACGTGGTGGAAAAAAAACGGACCGGTTCGAGCTAAAACAGTTACTAAATTCATCGGTTCGAGTCAACCAACAAGTGCTAACTGATGCGATTCGTCTACTTTCTAAAAAAGCGTAAAAGAAAGCGCGGTGCCGATAAACCCGCCGTCGAGGTTTACCGGACTGCAGTTTGGAGTTTGGTCCTAAAGCTTTGAACGTGTCGACGGAGATACTAGAAAACGATAATAAAAAACAAACAAACAAAAAAAAGCCCCTTGTCCCTGTCCACTTCAACAAAAGGAAGTCAAAGAGGGGAAAATCTACGCTAAATGGCTTCATAGAAGAAGAACGCACCACGTGGCACTATACAGGAGGGAAAACAAAACAATAAAAAAAAAAAAAAAAACAACAACAAATAGATTATGGCCATACTAGAGCTACTACGGCAAGACACCAACAGAATCGGGATGCGATTATTAAGTCGTTTCGTAATATACGGGAAAATAAATGAGGGCGAGACCTACAGAACATGCGTGGAACAAAACCGACGAGTGGCGTTTCAAAACTAGGTTAAGATATACAGAGCCCTACCACAGACGCTTTAGCTACAAAAATAACTCTTTTGTCGTAATATTACAGACCTGATTCCTTTGCGTAGTACAGTAGTTCAGGAAAAAAATAAACTAAAAGTGTTATAAGGGAGCGGGAAATGACCAAAATAGTTTAAAAAGGATGAGAGGTTGTACAGGTGTTCACTGGTAGTGCAAGATAAGGACACACCGAGGCACGATGCGGGTTTTTATGAAGGGTTGAATATAACAAGAAGGAACCGGGGAGAAAGAAAAACAAAAAGAAAACAAACAAAAAAAAAAAAAACCGACGAGAGTGCAAGTGTGTGGCGATGACACCATGGAACAACCTCTTCGACCCTTTGTTGTTGTTTTGTGTTTTGTACAAGCTGGTAAATTTGATTCCTGTTTTCAAAAATGCAGTCACACTTAAACAATACAATCTTTTTTTTGTTTTTTTTTTTTAAATCCAAATCATAATTTATCCATAGTACAAAAC
>JAAIIK010000052.1:1630381-1652392 GCA_014706435.1 Silurus glanis | reverse complement strand
GAAGAAACCAGTGAACTCTGAAGAAACCCACACAACCAGAGTTCCAACGGCCGAGTCAGGACCACCAATCCATTGGCTTGTTTCAGGGAGTTGAATGAAACCAGAGATCTCTAAAAAAAAAAACACCCACAGGAACACGGTGAAGTAACCAGAGTTCCAAGGGTCAAGTTTTTGGGTTTTTTTTTACTTCTTTTCAGAGAGTAAAAGAAAACCAGAAATCTGTGAAGAAACCCACAGAGACATGCTGATTAAATATTCATCAATGACAGGCTTTAGAGCATCATATTTCCCCCACATGGGAAATTCCCGTCTAAAGTTACAAACTGTAGTTTCAAAATATAAACAATTTTATCTTCATCTTCAACCAGGTCAGGGTCATGACCAGTCCTGGGTCTATCCTGGGATCACAGGACACAACAAACACACGTTAATTCATATTTGCACGATGCATTTTATACACACACCCATTCACACCAAGGGGCAAATTAGTGTTAATAACCCACCATTCCAACATGGTTTTGGGAAGTCGGAGGAATCCCGTCTCAAGAACTCTGTGCTTGAGGAATAAATACACGATACTTTGATCAATAAATCCAAAGATGTGCTCAATGTCCATACAAACAAAAAACATTAACTGCGGTTGGAGAAGCTGGTGTTCGGGTTGGATAGATTGAAGCGATTTGACTTTTAAAGTAATTTTTTCTTCTAGTTTCAGAGCATTTTATTTCCCACTTTTACAAAAAGGTTTTACAAACAAACAACAACAAAAAAAACTCCCAAGAATTTGTACACACAGACATTTCCGCTTTGTAAATAAACGTTTACTCTCGATTATCTCAATACAAAAGCATTTTATTTCCTTCGATTTAGCAATTTAAATACACAAAATGACTCACAAATACTTCAAATAGAATTCTTTATAAAATTATAATACAATATATTCAAAAAATAATCTCATATCTTCATATGTACACGTTGATTTTTGGTTCTTTATTGCACAGAGATGCCCAGTAAGTGTTCCTGCAGCTGGGATAACGACTCTTGGATTTGTGAGGGGACATCGTGGCCGAGATCTTCCACGGCACGGGACAGGAACGCCTCGCCCGCTTTTTGGACTGCAGCTCGGGTCACCTGGTCGTTCTGTGTCCACATGGGAGTGCGGTTCAGCTTAAAGCGCTCCGTAATGGAGTAGCGGAGATGACCTGATGGAAAACAAAAGGCACATCGTGTATATAAACCTCGAGTTTGCTGACGGCACTGTATGAGGAGAAGGAAAGATCGAGTTACCCGTTATTACTTCTTGATAGCTGATCATGAGCATCCACACAAGCTGCAGGAGCTCATCCCACCTTCTCCATCTCTCCGTGCCATCCTGATAGACAAAGGAACGACATGCAGTGGTGTAAATGCTTTACAATGCCTCAATGGGTTAGAAGTATTGGGATATCTGACACCAGCTGTGAGTTTCTTCCGAAAATTCAACCACAAAGTTGGAGGCACACAATTGCATAGGATGTGGATGGAGCTCACTTTGTGCACAATTTAATGGTGGAACAGGTTCAAGTTCAAGTGAACGCAAAATTTTATTATACAGCATCCAAAGACAATTGTGGTCCTCCAACTTTCTGGTAACATTTTGGAGAAGAACCACAGGCAGGAAAGGTCAAGTGTCTTTTGTGGCCAAAATACTGTCCATATATTGTATGTTCTCACCGAAGGGTCCGGTGCCGGCGTGGATGTGTGCAGGAAGTGCAGCAGCAGATTAAAGGACATCGGCAACACTCTCTTCTGAGAGGAGGACCGATCCAGCAGCAGCTCCACCATCTTACACCTTAGCAGGTTGCTCTGCAGTGTGCTCAACAACAAAATCCTAACAAACCCACCGAAAAAAAAAAAAAGTATGAAAAGGTTTGGTTTGTAGAAATAAGTAGGCATGAAACACAGATTTATTACACACACCCTTTAGACATAGTGCAATGAGTAATTGTAAGTAAATACAGAAACCAGTGCACTGCATTTCTGTAGATCTTCAGCAATAAGTACATCATCAGAAAACCTGCCCTTAGCATGTTTTAGATGGAATTTCCATCTTGTAGTGATAATCATTTCTCATCTACCATGTTGTAGTGGACTTCTCCTACACATGCTCCTGTAAATATATTCATAAGACTATAAACTTTGATTGCTAATTCACAATCATTTGATACTTATTTATTCAGGTCAAGTTTAATTATTTTATACTTCAGTTTATAAATCTGTCCTGTATACCACGGTGTGTCTTTTCAATACTGTGTAACACTTTATTAAAGCTGATCTACTACAGACAAAAGTTTGTTGACCATTGCTTTCTGAGCATCCTGTTCAACATTTAGTCCACATTTGCTCTTCTGGGAAGATTTGTGCTCATTCAGCCACAAGGGTTGAGGTCAGAGCTCTATAGCAGGAGATCTTCCACTCCAACCCACGTAAAACATATCTTCATGCTGAAACAGATTTGGGTCTCCTAGTTCAAGTGAAGGGGAAATTTAACATGCAAAGTCGTTCAATACAATTATGATGCTCAAAAACAGGTGATTCGAAATAACTTTAACTATGTCCATAATTTCATTAATACACGCATGGAAGTGCTGAAAAAAAAAATCATCACTTCCTTCGAAACTCTAAATCTGCTAATTGTTATGAGTTTGGTTTGACCCACTTTAGATCGACTGATTTAAAAGATTGATTTCCACATCATCCGGTTTGCTTCTCTTGCGTTTTTACCTGAGCCGCCGGCACGGCGCCATGCTGTTCAGGATGTTACACAGCTCCTCCGAGAGCTTACTGGAGCTGCAGGTGGGCCTGAGGTCCACCTCCATCGCCAATAAGAGCATCCTCTGCAGAATTAGCAGCATCCTGTGTACAATAAAAAAAACAGCATATTTATATATCTGCGCTGATCATTTCACACTCTCAATGCTTTATAATGCATGTTTCAAAAGATTACGTTTGGGAGCCAGTGTATGGGTGACGTATGAGCATTTGATATTTGATGTATAGAAATAAATCGGGTCAATTTTAATGAAAATATTATAACGATTACGCGGAACTGTGCCAAATACATTTCATTTTCATGTCAGCCATACTGTGCATACTTAAGACAGCAGTCCCGCTCCTTTTTTTGAATAACTTCATCCTCGGAAGTACAGAATGACTGTTTAGCTGTATCTAAAAGCCAGGTCACGAGTTCCCTAAGAGAAACAAAGTTAGAGGAATCATTAAAAAAAAAAAGGAAAAGAAATGACAAACATATGCACAATATGTAGACAAAAGTATTGGGACACCTGACTTTCCCAGCCATTTACCACAAAGTTGGAGACACACAAGGATGTGTCAGTCGGGATGTAGGTGTAGGTACCTCACGTGAGCACAAATCTCCACAAAATCCAGCAGAACATTTTATAACAGCAAATTAGGACTAAATGTGGAAAGCGATGTTGAAAAAACATATACCGATCTTAGTCAGGTGTCCACAAACTTTTGTCCATATAATATAAACGCAGTCACTGTAATGATCTTTAGAGACTGGGACTCACCTGACCTGGCTCATCCTGTAATCACACGAAAACATTTGGTTAGCGATTGAGATGGGAAGCTGCAGCTTTAGGAGCTTGAACTGGAAGTCGTCTTCTAAAACCTGTAGCACGTACTGAAGCAGCAGACATCGCACTTCACTGCGTAGCCTCCTCGACTCGTCCTGACAAACACCAAACGATGTAAAGCAAAAGCGTAAGAAATGCAGAAACTGTGATAACGAAGCCGTTATGTGGTTTCTAGCTTTATTTCCTACCTGTTCAGACATCGCTGATGATAGCAGCTGCCAGTCCCACGGGATAGTCGTCGTGTCTGCAGGATGGTATCTGGATGAGAAGTTTTCTTGATTTAGTGGCCCATGACTTTCTCTTTCATCCTTCTCACACACTACTATATTCTACAAATTTAATCACAGGGTTTACATTATCCAGCATTTAATATATGGTGTTTAATTTAATGCAAATCAGTGCACAAAAGGACCAATTTGCACCCATTTTTTTCGTCAAAGAACCAGTTCAAGGTATACTGTTAAAGAAAAGTAATCGTTTAGGTGGTACACTAAATAAAACTACTTTTACCATCCGGAAGTGGATCATTTTTCCTATATATGTACTTCCTGAAGTGTGTTATTCGTCTGCTTCAATTAGCCATTTTAATTACATTACATTACATTTATCCAATTCTAAATAGATTTAATATTGTGGATTTAATAATATTAACATCCATTAAACCTTTTATGATTTATGCTCAAGACACGGCAAACATTACCATACAAAATTCTATTATTAGATTTGCCATACAGGTCAGGTTGATACTAAAGAAATGGTAACGTTTGTCGTTACAACATCGTTACATAATAATAAAAAATAAAAAATAAAAAAAATCGACAACTTCTGACCAATCAGGATGAAGAATCAAATAGTAGTAGTTGTAGTCTGTTATTGCTCTTTCTTATAAAATGGGGATGGGGGTCAAATTTTCGTACAGTTGTTAAAGACACAATATAAGTTCACATATATACATTTAGGGACAAAGTGGGCAAACACAAACCCACCTTTAACAGCTTGAAGGGATGGTAAGATTCACCTATTCGCATTGGCGCATAAATGTAAACAATGTGATAAAGTGTGCATCGGATACAAGTTGGCATTTGTATCGCGATGCATCGTTTTAAAAAATATTTGCATATATATTCATATGTAGGATGTGAAATTTAAGGTTATGAAATGTTATAAACTACAATAATAAATAGGATCTGGAGATAACAACACGAACACAGTGCCCCGTAATTTGGAATCACGTGAAAACGTGTAGAGAGAGAGAAAGATGAGATGCACTGTTTAATCTGTTGTAGCTAATGTAGCGTGAGTTTCACTTCACACATTACAGTGCAGTGCAAAAGTATTCATACCCCTTGAATAGTTCCACATTTTGTCACGTTATAACCACAAACTTTAATGTATTTTATTGGGATTTTAAACCAACAGAGAAACCAACAGAACCAACAGAAAGTTTCACATAATTGTGAAGTAGAAGAGAAATTATACATGGTGTTAAAGAATTTTTACAAATAAAAATCTGAAATGTGGGGCGTGAAATATTCAGCCCCCCTGAGTCGATACTTTCTCGAACCACCTTTCACTGCATTTGCAGCTACAAGTTTCTCTACCAGCTTTGCACATCTAGAGACTGTCATTTATGCACATTCTTCTTTGCAAAACATCTCCAGTTGAATCAGATTGAATGGAGAACGTCTATGAACAGCAACTTTCAAGTCTTGCCAAAGATTCTTAATAGGATTTAGGTCTGGACTTTGACTGGGCCATTCTAACACATGAATATGCTTTGATCTCAACTATTCCATTGTAGCTCTGGCTGTATGTTTAGGGTCGTTGCCCTGCTGGAAGGTGAACCTCTGCCCCAATCTCCATACATCTTCCCATCAAATCTAACCAGCTTCCCAGTCCCTGCTGAAGAAAAACATCCCCACAGCATGATGCTGCCACCACCATGTTTCACGGTGGGGATGGTGTGTTCAGGCTGTGGTTTCGGCCACACATAGCGTTTTGCATGTAGGCCAAAGAAGTTCAATTTTGGTCTCATCTGACACCAGCACCTTCTTCCACATGTTTGCCGTGTCCCCTACATGGCTTGTGGCAAACTGCAAATGGGACTTTTTTCTTTTTTGTCAACATTGGCTTTCTTTTTGCCACTCTTCCATAACAGCCAGATTGATGAAGTGCACAACTAATAGCTGTTCTGTGGACAGACTTTCTCACCTGAGTCGTGGATCTCTGCAGCTTCTCCAGATTTACCATGGGCCTTCTGGCTGCTTCTTGGATCAATGCTCTCCTTGCCCGTCTTGTCAGTTTAGGTGGACGGCCATGTCTTGGTAGGTTAGCAGTTGGGCCATACTCTTTCTATTTTCGGATGATGGATTGAAGAGTGCTCCGTGAGATGTTCAAAGCTTGGGATATGTTTTTAAAACCTAAGCCTGCTCTAAACTTCTCCACAACTTTATCCCTGACATGTCTGGTGTGTTCTTTAGTCTTAATGATGCAATTTGCTTGTTCTCTTACAAACCTCTGAGGCCTTCACAGAACAGCATTTAAGTACACACAGGTAGACTCTAATTGTGACTTCTGAAGGCAGTTGATTGCACTGGATTTTATTCAGGGGTATCAGAGTAAAGGGGGCTGAATACATCTGCAGGCCACACATTTCAGATTTCTATTTGTAAAAAATGGTCTATAACATTAAATCCCAATAAAATACATTTAAGTTTGTGGTTATAACATGACAAAATGTGGAAATATTCAAGAGGTATAAATACTTTTGCAATGCAATGTATATACGTATGCATATATATATATGTATATATATATATATATTTAAAATTATTAGTAGATGTGCTATACTTTTATTATTTAGAAAGAAACCGATAATTTGTGACCAATATTTTATATGTAAATTGATTTCTCCTCGCTAAACTCTTTCTCAAGCGCAATCCCTTAGCATGACCTTGGCACTTACCGTATTTTCCGGACTATAAGCCGCTACTTTTTTCCCACGCTTTGAACCCCGCGGCTTAAACAACGAAGCGGCTAATTTATGGATTTTTCCTGGGTTTTTCCCGGTTTCACAAACTTCAAGACAAAAACTGAGCCCCATAACATTAGACCAATGAAATTGCAGAACGGGTTCAGGTGAACCAATGAAACTCTTTATATTAAATCAGATGCGCTCCCACTGAATCGGGCCGCACCACATCATAAATATGGATGACGTTCCTCCGACGTTTGACCTGCCGCTCACTCGGACTGTCTACAAGAAATGCGAATCATTCGTCACGCTGAAAACAACCGGGCATGAAAAAACCCACTTCACCTGTGTTCTGAGCTGCACGGCATCGGGAGAAAAGCTTCACCGATGGTGATTTTTAAACGCACAACGATGCCAAAGGAAAAACTCTTGAGAGAAATTGTTGTGAAAGGAAGGAGGAAGACAGTGAACAATGACTTTCTTGGTAGGCTACTGTTTAGATACAAGCCGTGTAACAGACACTGTCTTTCGTTAAAGCATGTGTAAAGTTCATTAGTTTCAGTGTAGACACCTGCGGCTTATAGACAGGTGCGGCTTATTTATGTTCAAAATAAAAAAATCTTTGTAAAATTCAGTGGGTGCGGCTTATATTTGGGTGAGCTTAATAGTCCGGAAATTACGGTAAATAAATTGATAGGAAGATTTGCTATGATCAGTAATAGGCGAGAATTGTATCACGTCACATCAGTAGCTTCTTTATATGTATCTTTAATGTATCGTATCGCTATGCTTAGCGACACCCAAATAACAATGCCAAAACAAACCAAGTTATTGGGACTTGAAAATCAGGCTCTTCTGTCCTGTGCCTCACCCGCTCTAGACCTCACTGCACGTCACTGACATTCAAGTTAGAATTCAATCTGAATAATAGTGTAATGATGGGGATCACCATGACATCGCCACTCACCTCTGCGTCCTCATCAGCAGGTTGTAGGCTTCCAGTGCCAGCACTTGAGAGCAGCGTGGCTCCAGCAGGATTCCTCTTAGGAGGTGAGAGACGATATTATCAGGGGGGTAATAACAAGGCTGGATCAGGTCCGAAAGAAGCTGTAAAGTGCCCTCGGTGTAGTTTTCTTCGATGGTGCTGTAGACCAGACTCAGGCTCTGCCTACACAGAGGCTCGGCCATGCCGAATTGTTTGTTGTCCTCATCAGCTGTGTGCTAGTAGAGAGAAGATGATTTGATTTGACTCTTTTTTTGTCTTTTGTCTCTTTTTTTTGTCTCAACAAAATCAACATCAAACATTGTTTAATACAATGATCAGCATAACATTATGATTACCTGCCTAATATTGGGTTGTTCCCCCTTTCTGCTGCCAAAACAGTTCTGACCCATCGAGCATCAACTGCATTAACTTCTTCAGCAGATTAAACTACAGGAGCTCGTAGTCGATCGGACCACACGGACCAGCCTTCGCTCCCCATGTGCATCACTGATCCTCGGCCGCCAATGACCCTGTCGCGGGTTCACCACTGTTCCTTTCTTGCAGCACTTTTGATAGCTACTGACCACTGCAGACCAGGAACATCCTGCACAAGAGCTGCAGGTTTCGAGATGCTCTGACCCAGACGTCTAGACGTCACATTTAGTCAAACTCGCTCAAATCCCTACGTTTGCCCATTTTTCCTGCTTCAAACATCAACTATTAAAATAAAATGTTCACTTGCTGCCTAATAAATAAATCCACCCACTAACAGGTGCCATGATGATGAGATCATCAGTGTTCTTCACTTCGCCGCTCAAATTGTTGTGCCTGATCAGTGTACATTACATTCACATTACGTTACATTTAAAGTGAATTGAACGCGCATTCTGTGAAACATCAAATCTCCAAACCGGAGAAAAAAAAAAATCTTACGTCATTAGTAGCCGGCTAATAAGAGCAAAAAACAATCAAAAAACACTCAAATAAGCAATGAAGATATTTACCGCATCCTGAACTCGTCGTCCACCTAATAAATGCTTTAACTTCTTGAACTGCCCCAGAGAAATCTGCTGTCCATCTTCTGCGTGGAATTCAGACCGATCCTCGCCGTCACCATCATCCTCACCGCTCACCTGTAACACTGAATCTTCAATACCTGACACCAAGTGTAATGGTGGACTGAGAGTGTAAGAGGACTTTGAAGGACTGATGAGTGGACTCTCCATATCCAGATCATATCCTGTTTCTGGAGAATCGCCGGCGAGGAGCTCTGTAGATGTAGGACTGGGGGGCTCAGGTGCTCGTTCTGAGGTAGGCAGGGTCTGAGGGGTGAGCTGTGTTTGACATGATAATGTGTGCAGTTTTTCTTGCGCTTCTTCACTTTTACCAAACTCAAAAGTGGATTCAAGGGGGCACGTCGTGTATTTCTGGTCATCGTCATAAAGGATGAGGGATTCATCCGAGAACACGGCTTCGTCTATTTCACTCGGGCAGTAATACGGACTGTCGAGGCTAAACGGCGAGAGCGCTTCGTTCAGCCAGCTGTGTGGAGATTCTGATCTTTTGTCATGGTCGAGGTCCTTCTCAGCAGGTGCTGACGATTGCTGATTAATCTGATTAGTGTTCTGTGCTTCAAAAAACTCCCGATATCCCAAAGAAGACTGAATAGCGAGTGAAATATCCTTCGGACTTGAGCTGTGAGAAACCGACCTTCTGTCTTGTAAACATGACTGAACTCCGTTGTGTTGGTTCGGGTAATACTTCTCCTGATCACGTGACACAGGAACGGGAGACTGAGGGTCTTTTTTCCCGTCACCGGGCTCCAAACAAATCACATCTTTCTCAGGATTCACTGTAAAAGACGACTGAACCTTTCCGGTGATGCAGACACGTGATTTCGAAATGCTACTCAGATCGATGAATTCTATAGTGGAACACGGTAGTTTCTTCAGTCTTTGTGAAAGTCTTGGTTCGTCTGATGAAAAGGGGTGATCCGTGATATCGATAAGAACCTGAGATAAACAGGAACACAAAAAATATAATAGAAATATAATACAAACACAACACATGACTGCACAGCGCCGCTTTGGTTATAAAACAGTCCAGCGAACCACTGAAAAGTTCGGATTATGAGTCCGCTTTCGTTCTCAGGATGATTGTAAAAACTCTCCGTTTGAGGTTGATTTCACACACATGCCTGTGATAGGCCCATTGGAATATCTACCGGTAGTAGTGGATAGATCTTATAAATGGGTAGAAGCTTTTCCATGTTGCAAGGAAAATCCAGAGTAAGGAAATATTTCCTAGATTTTGGATTCCACTGTCTATTGACTCAAACAAAGGCACTCCCCCCAATAAGTTAATTTACAGCCTATTATGATAATGCTGTAAATAAAAACGTGAAAAGAAAAGAAAGAAATGTGGAATTTTTAACGTGCTTTAATAATGTCTGGGAGATTCTGTAAAGGTATATTTTGTTATAATTGAATTAAAGAACGTGCCACGTCTACGAAGACCATCGCTATTAAACAGAAACTTTGTATAACTGATATCATACAATCTACCTCTCTATCTATCTTCAGTAATCAGTTCCTTTTCTTTACTTGATCACATTACAGAATATTTAACACTATAATATTAGCATTTGATGTTAAATCATTCCTTTCCTTCACGACATGAATGAAGTCTCTCATGCAACACTACATATCGTGATGTAGTATATCGTGCATCTATATATCACGATATGATGTTTGGGTAAATATCGCCCAGTCCATACATGCTTCCTATCGGATGTAAAACACTTAAAAATGAAAGTCAGGAGTCTGGACATGTCGTGTGTCGTGGATATAGAGGTTTTGTTTTTCAACACGAGTTGTAAGAAATACATCCGAACAGAGGACTTTCTGTCCACGTGTGTCATCAAGGAAGCAGGTCCTTATGAATTGGCGAGAAAAACGGATTGAAATCGGATTGAAAGCGATCAAAATCGGATTAAATGTGGATTTATAGGAGAGGTTCGACAGAGAAATCAAGAAGGTTTGGACTTACAGGTGTAACAGGCAGCAGCTCGGCTCTGATAAACGGAACGCCGCTGGAACGGTCATCTCTGGAACTACTCACAAACTCAATATCCGAGTCCTCTTCATTTCCCGAACTGAGTGAAATAACATCATCCATTGTGGAAATGTCCGGTTTCGAAGTCTAGTGTAACCATTGAGCCTCTTAAAAGAGAAATCCACTAAACCGGGCTGTAATCGGGGTGAGCTGAAGGGCTAAAAACAAACGGAAGTACACTAAGCACTCCCACATACACAAACACATAGAGCTAGCATGGTAGTTCAGCTTAATACAAACCATTAAACCCATATGGTAATAAATAAATCGTGGTTTTATACACATAGCCTAATAATTACACGTTTTATATTATAAATAAAAAAACTCGGACATTCCGTTATACATTGGAGAAAAAGGAGCGGGTTAGCTTGCTAGTCGGAGGCGCAAGTTGTAACGCTATTAGAAGTGAAATTGAAAGCGACTGACTACAATGAATTCCTCCACTTTATAAAGTAATAAATTAGAAAGTTTTATAAATTATTTTACGATTACATACATTAGCTTCAGTCTAGGCGCGTGTAATTAGCATAATTTGTTATTTAAATATAATTTATATAGTTTTTTGTATTTATTATTTATAATATATATACATGGAACTGAAGTCGAACCTCTATGGCTGGGGATGTAGCTCAGTGGTAGAGCGCATGCTTTGCATGTATGAGGCCCCGGGTTCAATCCCCGGCATCTCCAACCTTCTTTTGTTGTTGTTTTTTTTTGTTAGTAGATTAACAATTTTTTTTAACGTATAGATAGATAGTAAACACAAACAAATAACAATTAATCTACACTATAAAGACAAACGTTTGTGGACGCCTGATTTTTGGTATGTGTTTTTAGAATACTGTATACCCTTCAACATTTATTCCCCATTTGCTCGCATAAAAACCTCCACTCTTCTGGGAAGATGTTCCACTAGATTTTGTGGAGATTTCTAGAGATTCATTCAACCACAAGGTTGTTAGTAAAGTCGGGTTCTGATGTAGGTGAGGTGAGAATACCTGAGGTGCAGCCAGTGTTTATATTTTTATATATATTTATATTTATATTATATATTATATGACATTTAAATTGATTCGATATATATTTCTGATAGGCCTAACTATCATATTAAAAAAGACATGTAGGAGCATGGCTGTAAGTACATACAGACAAAGCAAAGATAATATTCAGGATAATATCACTTTTATTCATTTCCTCATGTTGTGGTAAAACCAGCTGCCTAAATTCATCATAATTCCTACATTTAGACCCTTTTGCGTTATTCAACTTGTAAGGCGTAAAAAATGTTACCAGGTGAAATTGATTATTTTCCAATAACAGCAGTGATTCATTTACTAAGTGTTTTATTCCACTTATATTTCACAAAAAAAGGCAATTAATTCAGTGCAAACTTTGTTTTTAAATGGGCATGTGTGAAAATGTTGGGTAAATATTGCTACTTGCATAGTATTTAGTATCTACATTATACGTGTTATCTATCTATCTTTTTTTTTCTTCTTTTTTTTTTTTAAGTTGCAGTAACCTCATATGTGATGCGATGGTTTCCCCTCCAACACCTGGACCTCCGCTTTAGTTTAACTTCTCTTCTCTCTGTAGAAGCCGGTTTATGCCAGTTTTAGGTTGCACCTGCAGCACAGTAACCACATGTAATCCTGTCTTTACTCCTCGTTTGTGAGATTGTGAAATTAGATTTATGATGAACATGAAGTAAGAGTCTTCTGAATTGTTTTTGTATTGTATTTCCCAGAAAGTCTGAACTCATTTTTTTTCTATGGGAAAACACACACCTTTTGGATCCATCCATCAGTTGGACAAATTATATATATTTATATTTTATATATATATATATATATTCTATAAATCAACACAACTGATTTAAGATATCTCTAAACAAATTGACAATTTGTGTACTTTTAATGCAAAAGATCTGCATCTAAGCCCGCACATAACACGTCAGATTTAAGGCAGTTAGGAGTTCAAAATCAAACATTGTTTAATACACTGATCAGCATAACATTATGATCACCTGCCTAATATTGTGTTGTTCCCCCTTTCTGCTGCCAAAACAGTTCTGACCCATCGAGCATCAACTGTATAAACTTCTTCAGCAGTTTGAGCTACAGGGGCTCGTCTGTTGGATCGGACCACACGGACCAGCCTTCGCTCCTCATGTGCATCACTGAGCCTCGGGCCACCCACGACCCTGTCTCCGGTTCACCACTGTTCTTTCCTTGGAGCACTTTTGATAGACACTTTCCACTGCAGACCAGGAACATCTCACAAGAGCTGCAGTTTTGGAGATGCTCTGACCCAGACGTCTAGACGTCACAATTTGTCAACCTCGCTCAAATCCCTACGTTTGCCATTTTTCCTGCTTCAGCCACCCACTAACAGGTGCCATGATGAAGAGATCATCAGTGTATATATATATATATATATATATATATATATATATATATATATATATATGTATATATATGTATGTATTTGGGATGTGCATCTCCATAACTGAGGCCAATGTGATTCGCATCTCGATGCATAGCCAAAGATACGATACATAAAAGACACATATGAAGTAGCTACTGATGCGATGTGATACGATTCCCCCCTGTTACGATGCAGTGTGATCTGATTGTGGTTTAATGCAATGTGATGCAATGAAAGAAAATATGATGCCATGAAATTCAATATGGTGCTTTTATTTCTTTGGTTCAGACAGACAGCTCTACCTCTGCCATGTTAATCTGTATTCTATGTGACTCAGGACACGCCTCGGTCTTTGTAGTGTTGTGATGCGTCATATTCACGTAGCAGCAGCGATGCTGAGAGAACGCGCTCGAGAAACAGTTCAGCAAGGGGGAATTCAATCTACATAAGATAAAATATTGATCACAAATGATTGGTTACTTTCTAAATAATAAGCACATCTACTAATAATTATATATAATAAATCGTTTTTTAGGGTGTGTAGACTTTTTATATTCACTGTATATTTACAGATTTTTCACCGTGGACAATATCGCAAGATATGTCTACTTTTCCCTTCAGGTATTTTGGGCATTTTTAAAAAAAAAAACAATAGATTTAATCCCAATGGCATTGTAGTTACATCAAAACATCAATGTTGTGGCCTAAGCCATGAATAAATTGCTATAAGGAAATTTCAGCTCCCCAAAGTCCACAAAAGAAAGCTGTTCATACAGAGCCTTCTTATTCCCTCTTCACTCCTCGCAACTCTGACCTTTATCTCCAGACTCATGAGCACATCATCCGTCTGCATCCTCGTGCTGGTGTTTGCGTTCATCATTACACGTCATGATCGGTTACAGATTCGCTCGTTCTCCTCTGGTCCTACACATGTTCCCTGTGACACTCACAATGGCTGCCTATATGACTGCAGAGTTCCTCCTACAGCACACTGAGTTGTTAGGGAGACCCGAGTTCACATGGTTCTTTGTGGCTTTTCGATCATTCTGTTTCTAACACACAACCCTATTCACACACACACACACACTCACACACACACACACACACACACACACACACACACATCCTGCCTTTTCAAACAGGCTTAAAATACAGTGAGCACTACCCTTTTGCCCCTCGAGCCGGCGCTGACCTTTGACCCTGGTCACCCTTGTCACCAGGACGACAAGGGAAATAACGCAGCCTCTTTTCCAAAAAGTGGTTTTACAAATGTGGTGTCTAAATGCTGTTTCATTATGGATCCACTGCTCCAAAATAAATAATATCTAACGTTCATTTAAAATAATGCTAATATTTATTGTTCGGTTTGTCTCTCGGGGGGGTCTCATCCCACTCGTTATCATTTGTATTTAAAATTTGTCATAAATAATAATAATAATAATAATAATAATAATAATAATAATAATATAAAAAATATTATTGTTATAAAAATAAATTCAATCAGTTTTCTATAAGTGTGAAGGCTATGAGTATAAAGAAAAAAACATAAAATATATACACAGTGTATACATTCATTTTCAACCTTGTTTCAGTATATTTATTATTATTATTATTATTAGTATAGTAGTAATTGTAGTAGTAGTAGTAGTTGTGGTTGTAGAATAAGTATTATATAATATTATATAGTAGTAGTTGTTGCTGTTGTTTTTTTGTAGTATTAGTAGCTCATGATACTATATCCTCCTTGTGTTTTTTTTTCTTCCAGGATCTACATAAAGACATTTATCAAATAAGCTTCTGTGTAAGCAGCTTCCATCCTGCTTGGCTGTCCGGAGTGCGCTTTTCTGATCAAGCCGTTCCCTTCAGACTCACACACACTGCTGCTCTGCCAGAAAGATTGACATCACATCTGGAATTACAATTATTCTGTTATAATCCTAAACTCATCCAAGAGAGCATGTAAGACTCTAACATGCCTGAAATCACTTATCTCAAAAGTGCAGCGTTCAATCATTTCTGTCCTCTCTGTCAAGTGATATTTAAATTTATGGTTAAAAATAATAACGGAGAAATGGATAGTAAGATATGTAGCATGAGTTTCGGTGAGATAGAAATATGTAATGCAGCAGATCAGATGAAAATCTCTTTCCTCTTATATTTTAAATCATTTTGTTAAGAGGATTTCGGGCAAAATAGTAAATGCCCCACACACACACACACACACACACACACACACCCCCACACAGCTGCCCCTGTGTGTTCCACTGGGGCGGGGCAGCCTGTTTTTGGGGGGTGTTTAAAGGACTATTGTGTTAGCAGGGCGGTCGTGAGAGAGGAGGGAAAGAGCCCAGGACATGAGAGGGACACATCTGTTCCGAGAGACAGAGTCGGAGGGAGTGAGGGACAGAGTGGGTGAATTGAATCCAAAAGACACAGAGTTCTAAAGACAGAAGGAAGGTAAGGGATCACTTGTTTTTTTGTGCTTGAGAATGTAGTTTTGTTTTTCTGTTTTTCAAATCTTTTTTATTTTATTTTTTGTTTTGACATGTGTAAAAGTATTATTATTATTATCTTTATTTATTTTATTTGGTAGTTTGGCATGCTTCAGATTTTAAGGTCTTGGGTTTTTTTTGTATTTTGAATAAATTAGTCCTTCAAATAATATTTAGCTGGAATAAAAACTAATTTCATCATATTGCATCATATTGCAGTACCATATCTGTATCTAATCAAGCAAATAAAAGCTTCAGGATGTACGACATTATTCACACCAGGCCCCATTACAGATATCTAACTTTCGTAGATTTTGGCTGCAATTGAAAGTTGTATTTACTAAAGAATTTACTATTACATTTTGTATTTTATATATTGTTACCTTCAACTTTTTACAGCGTCTGCGAAAATCACAAAAAATGATGGCATCTGTACTCAGTTATTCTCTCAGTAGCCTCTTTATTTTTTTTCTTTTTTGAAGACATTGAGATAAACAAATAAATCGCAGCTTTTCTTGTCATTGTGAAACTGGAAAACACATCATCCCGACTCCATCCTGATGACTTTCCCGTGTCTGAGAACTTACATCTCTGACTGTGTCAAAGTGCTGACACTGTGATCTTCAGGTTTCAGACTTTAGATTATGTGAATTCTCCTCGATAAAGTTTCTGCATAAGTTTCTCTAATAGAAACAATATTATATTAGGTTATATTATCAGATGAAAATTTGGGAATGGCAAAACTTTACACTTACATTATATGAACAAAAGTTTGTGGACACCTGACCATAAAATGGGTAGTTTTTGAATATCCCATTCCCCATTTTGTCCTAATGTCCTGCTATAATAACCTCCACTCTTCAGGGAAGATGTTCCAATAGATTTTGGAGATTCATGTGCTCATTCATCTACAAGGGTGTTAGTAAAGTGATGTAGGTGAGATGAGGAGGCCTGGGGTGCAGTCAGTGTTCATATAATTTATCCCAAAAGTGTTTAATAGGGTTGAGTTCAGAATCTATAGCAGGAAATCCTCCACTTCAACTGATATAAAGCAGATCTTCATGGAGTTTGCTTTGTGCACAGGAACAATGTTATGCTGGAACAGGTCTCCTAGTCTCCTAGTCCATGTGAACATTTCATGCCACCAAATCTACAGACATCCAATACTATTGTGTGCCTCCAATTTTGTGGTGACAGTTTGGGGATCCACATACAGCAGGGGAAAGTCCCAGTAGTCTATTTATAGTATATAACAAAAGGAAACCCAGAAATGCTTTAATTCCTTCTCGTTCCTGTCGAGTTTTACAGTTTACTATATAATTAATACGAATCATAATAAGTGCATTTTTATGTTCGTGTGTATAAAAGAGCTCTTACAGCAATCTCTCGAATGCTGCCGGGAAGTTTTGGTTGTAAAAATGAGTAAGTGGATTGAAGATGGACGGATTTGCATGATCGAGGAGAGGAGATGAATGGGTCGGAGGCGTAGTCGGTGGCTTTCAATTATGGAGAGGACAACATTGTGTAAGGGGCATTGAGAAAGCTTGTAGGACGTGAGGACGCAATTCAATTACCGGATTTCATTACGTGAGAAAGCATAGGGTGGGGGGAGGGGGGGGACAGGTATAGGAGGTATGGGGTGAATAGCATCTGCGAGAGAGTGTATGAGAAGATAGAGTTATGGAATGAGGGGAGGTGAAGTAGGAAAGCGCCTCTTCGATGAGGAGGAGTGAAAAGAACAAGGTGTGGTGGAGACACAAAGATACCATTGTTGGACCTCTTTCTTTTCTTGTGTGAGTGTGTTCACCATACAGCACGTCTAACGCTCTGTTCTTGTGCAGTATAAAGAATATAATATCGGTCTTATTTGTACGGGTAAGACATTTATTTGTACAATACACAAGGAATAAAACATCTGTGGGTGTGTAGTTATAGGAAACGAATCAACAATAGGGTGGTGCGAAACGGCTCAACCTAACTGCCACGAAAAGAAAAAAAAAAAAAAAAAACACGACACACACAGTTTCGGCCATGTTAATCTCGTGCTAATCTGGAGTACTTATAGCGTAGTAGTTCACCCTTTATATCTCCGGAGAGTTTTTTTAGGTTTATACATTATATATATTATACATGAAAATAAAAGATGGTAAAATATGACTCCAGGAAAAGCAAATTAATGACACAACAATGATGAGCCCAAATCTTTTGTTTTCAACTACTTAAGCGAAATCGTGTGTCGTGGCGAGTTCGAGTCAGGAGTTTCTTCCATCATTTATATCTCTCAAGATGTTCAGCTTGTTGTCCACCTCTGGGTTTTTAAAAGAAAAATACAGCTTTACGCTTCGCAACATTCGAGCTCCTGGAGGCGTGTCGTGGGCCCGAGTCATCAAGAACAACAGAAGCAACAATGACTTCAGCAAACTCACAAATTCTTCTCCGGAGTCCTGTGCAGCGCTGCCGATGACTTCCGTAACCGAATGTATCGCTGTGATAGGGCGTGCTTTTCCTCTCACTCTGGTTGCTGTTCCCAACAAGGAATTCTGCCATTCATGATGTCATGAGGAGCCATATTTGTTTTTAAAAATTACGAAACGTACGAACTTTACGAAGAAGTGTATCTGGCACCGAAATTCTCTGCCGTACGTCCAAATAATTTTTCTAAAACTTTGGCCATGTTTAGCATAAGAACCAACTTCAACAGTGTAAATAACTCATGAATACAATGAAATAGTGTTGAATTGTTGAATGGCACTTCAGGCTTTTTATCTGTTTATAGATACCTATTCTAAACATCCATACCGGTTTGTTGCTGTATAACATGTGCTTGAGGATGATGCCATGAAGTGTCGTAAGGTGATTTTTCTTTCTATCACACTCTCTAGTATGCACTGATGCACTGAATAGGGGTCCCATGACATTTCCTCCTGCTGAGGACGGTGTTCTTCTTAAACGGTTTCTAACGTCTCACCATGAAGCTGCTGCAGTGGACAGTGCTGACACTCAGTCTGTGTGGATGCAAGTGGGCAGTCTCGGTCTCACTGGCTCGGCCCATTGCCCCATTAACACCGGAAACTCCATCCTTTGTTACGCCTACAGTGGATGATAGCGCAAGACTAGTGGTGAGATTCATTGGATAGCGTTCTTTTTTTTAGCTAAAGTTCCTCAGGATCATGTGGATAATAATGGGGAAGTGGTAACTCACACTGCATGGTCGAAAAGGAAGTGCGAAAGTGCTCCCTAGAGTATTAGTCAAATGGAATATCTCTCTAGGGTGCCATTACATTGGAGAAAATGTAATGAGGTGTAGTGATGAAAAGATTGGATCATTTTAGCGATTTGGTTTTTTTGAATCTCATTCGTCAAATTTAACAAATCTTTTTTGAGTCGTTTAGTTCATTTCGTTCCTTTGATCCGAATTTAAATAAAATAATACATTTTTAATAAGCAGATCCCCAACGCGTCTACACGTACGCCAATTTTTACAATAAACCAATTTGATAATAAACAGAATGAGTAGCTCATCTCTCATTTCCCGTGGTCCGTGTCATTAGTTTTTTTGTCACGTAACTCCCCTAGTTATTATCAAGATTCAGACCAAAAAAAAAAACCACTTGATAAAAGAACGACGACTCGAACCAGAGGACTCATGAAATTAATCACTCAATTCTGTTTCCTGTGCGATGCAGTGCATAGCGTATATGGGAGTCACTTGACAAAGAATAGAACGACTCAGACCAGAGGAATCCTGAGATGAACTACTCAGTTCTGTTTCCTGTCTATAACCACTGTGCTGTAATGAATATGTGACAAATAAAAGGTATTCTATTCTATTCTATTCTATTCTAGAGATTTTGTGACGCTTTGCTCATGCGCCTCCAGTAGAAAATGAATGAATCACTCTATGAGACTACTCGTTCTTCTGAGTCACATTAAAGACTCGTTCAAAATTAACGAAGCACATCACTAATGAGGTGCCATTTTACGGTGCTGCCACATGCAGGAGAAAATAGTGGTGTTCTAATCGGTTTAAGGATAAAGAACGCCTGACAAAGTACACTATAGGGAAATGAAACGATCCTGAGTTTTCCAAAAATTGATTAAAAATGTTAAGTTAAAATGCTTTGCATATAAAAACAATATTTCACGATATACAAAGCAATAATTGGGGGAAAAAAAAAAACATTTCAATGTTAATAAAAGCTTAATAATAATCAGATGCCTCATTGTGGTCCTTGAACAGGATTGGCTTATGAAGTATGGCTACCTGCCTCCTCCTGACCCCTCCACAGGTCAGCTTCAGGCCTGGACTGCAGTCACACACGCTCTAAAGGCTATGCAAAGATTTGCTGGATTGCACGACACTGGAGCGTTGGGTAGGAAAACATACCTTTCTGTTCTCTCTTCAACCAGTTTTGTATTGAACAATCACTTCTCTTTCTCTCTCTCTCGTTCAGACGAGGAGACGCTGAAACTGATGCAGACACCACGCTGTTCACTTCCTGATGAGGAAGACAGTCAGATTCCTGATTCAGACTCGGATACTGAGCTCCAAGGCCAGAGGGTGAAGAGAGACGTATCGAGCTGGGCTCAGAGAAACATCAACTGGAGGTTTACCTTATTATGAGCTGATTTTTCTGGACGTTTGTACAGTTGAGAGGGCTCGAGAAGGCTTTGCTTCCATACAGAAATACCATTATGAACACTCTGATCGACTTTAGATCAGTTTTCCGGTGCACATCTTGGAAAACCAGGGGGTTGGAGATATGGCATCCATCTATGTATTCATCCTTCTATCCATCCATCCAAATTTAAATACACCTATTCAAACTTTTATCAAACTTTACTATCCATATAACAAACATTTCATTTATTAATGAGTCTAATCCTCAGTTAATCCATTTACTCAGCCATACATCTCTCTGTATATCTGGTTATCCATACTTACATACAACCATCAACCAGTCCGTGCAGTCAGTTTCCATTTATCCTTCCATCCATCAATCAGTCAATCAATCGAGTAAACACTGCAGCTTGAATGACAGGAGAACTGTATAGGATGGAAGACACCAGTGCAAAAAGTCTTTCAAAAAACTTCTCTAAAACCTCTCTTCTTTTCTCTCTATCTCTTTTCCTCGCGCCCAGATTGCACACCTATCCCACCTCCTCAGCTCTATCCCATGAGATGTTCCGTTCTCTGGTATTCTATGCTCTGAAAGTGTGGGCCGAACCAACAGCTCTTGAGTTTCATGAGGTCAGATGTTTCATATATCACAATCAGTATCAGAATCTTATGGAAAGGATTAAAGTAAAATAAAATATTAGAACATGTATGTTAATATGTTCAGTACAATGTGCATGAAAATTGATAGGTTGGAGGACCAGATGGGGCAGATCTTCTGATTGATTTCCTGCATGGTTCACATGGTGATGAATACCCGTTTGATGGGTTGGGTGGAGCTGTTGGCCACGCCTTTTTTCCTTCTGACCCGAACAGAGCAGGTGAAGTTCATTTGGATGCAGAGGAAGAGTGGGCATTCAGACAGCCAGGTAACACACACACACACACACACACACACACACACACATAAACACACATAAGCACACACAAAAATCAGACCTTGAAACTTATCTGCTTGGTTTACTGAGAACTGCATGTTCTTAATGTACCCGCAGCTTCTGAAGGTACAGATGCGTTCACAGTGCTGGTGCACGAGCTCGGCCATGCTCTTGGACTCTCCCACTCTTCAGCACGGGGGTCTGTTATGAGGCCGTATTACCAAGGGCCCTTGGGAGACCCACTCCACTTCAGTCTGGGAGCTCCAGATCGAGAACACATCACCGCTCTCTATGGTAACTTTCACCAGACCAATCAACTAATCAGCCAATCAGTTAATTTATTTATCCCTCCATCCAGCTATCTATCAATTTATCTGTTTGTACAGTGATTTACTCAAGCATTTTCTCATACATAATTAATCACATCATCCATCTATCCAATCCAGCCTAATCAATTAAACCAAAAAATCCACCCATCTATACATCTATCAAGGTCATCTATGCAATCATCCATCTATCCATCCATTCAGCCAGCCAACCATCTGTCTGTCATCTTACTTCCTAACTGCATTAAACAATACAACAATTTGTCTTTTACTTTTCTATCAGTTAATCAATTAATCAATCAAACTTTTCAACCCCCATCATCCAATTATCAAATTAATCCACGAATCCATCCATCCATAAATCCATCCATCCATCCATCCATCCATCAATCCATCCATCCATCCATCCATCCACTTATTCATTCATCCACCGTTCCACCCATCAATTAATCTATCTATCTATCTATCTATCTATCTATCTATCTATCTATCTATC
>JAAIIK010000052.1:1603482-1613788 GCA_014706435.1 Silurus glanis | reverse complement strand
ACTGTCTTGTGTTGTCTTTGTACTGTCTTGTGTTGTCTTTGCACTGTCTTGTGTTGTCTCTGCACTGTCCTGTGTTGTCTTTCACTGTCTTGTATTGTCTTTGCACTGTCTTGTGTTGTCCTGCACTGTCTTGTGTTGTCTTTGCACTGTCTTGTGTGTCTTGCACTGTCTTGTGTTGTCTTGCACTGTCTTGTGTTGTCTTTGCACTGTCTTGTGTTGTCTTGCACTGTCTTGTGTTGTCTTTGCACTGTCTTGTATTGTCTTTGCACTGTCTTGTGTTTTCTTTGCACTGTCTTGTATTGTCTTTGCACTGTCTTGTGTTGTCTTTCACTGTCTTGTGTTGTCTTTGTACTGTCTTGTATTGTCTTTGCACTGTCTTGTATTGTCTTTACACTGTCTTGTGTTGTCTTTGCACTGTCTTGTGTTGTCTTTGCACTGTCTTGTATTGTCTTTGCACTGTCTTGTGTTGTCTTTGCACTGTCTTGTGTTGTCTTTCACTGTCTTGTGTTGTCTTTGCACTGTCTTGTATTGTCTTTGCACTGTCTTGTGTTGTCTTGAACTGTCTTGTGTTGTCTCTGCACTGTCTTGTATTGTCTTTGCACTGTGTTGTGCTGTTTTTCACTGTCTTGTATTGTCTTTGCACTGTCTTGTGTTGTTTTTCACTGTCTTGTGTTGTCTTTGCACTGTTTGCACTTTATGTGGCGAAGACACTTACTAGTCCTTAACCCTGTGTTTTCTGTTTCTGTGATTGTTGTTTAATGTAGCGTCAGGGTTCTGGAGGAACGTTGTCTCATTTCACTGTGTACTGCGTCAGCTATATATGGTTGAAATGACAATAAAAGCTTCTTGACCTGACTTGACTTGATGGCACAGTGTGTCTAGATGGTCAGTCTAGAAGCACCTGGGCGTGTTAAATGTCATCATCTGTACGAGGAACAGCTTATGTTTCCCACGAAAATAGATATAGTTTGTAGTTTCACTTCTCTCTCTCTCTTTATACCCTATTAAACTATGAAGCTCTCAAACCCTAGATATATTTGAATAAACTTTATTTGACAACTCATATATTATTCAGCCTAGAAATTCAATACCGTATGTAGTGTCCAATATTTCAATCTAGTGCACTATAAATCCAATAGTCTAGTGCACGAAAAGTCTTTTATACAGTTAATTCCAGACATTCCACTAGAGTGCAGATGATAATTGAAAAAGCCCCGGGGTATTTCACAATTTGTATCACGCTGCTTGTGTGTTTAGAAATCCCAAATTGAGTAATAGTTCATTAATTTGAAACCATTACTACATTTACACGGTGTCAGTCTAACCAGCTGTGGATATATTCGTCAACTATTTACATAAAAGGAAACAAAATATACATTTCTAGTCATTTCGTATTTATAGAACGCATGTAGAAATTTGTAAGCGTTTTTTTTTCTCATCGGTTTCGCTGCAGCACATGGAATCTGTAAAATGGCTTTGCATCTGAAAGAGATGGTTTATTAGGTTGACCGGCTCATACCAGTTTTTCTACTTGTAGTTTGGCAGACTGAGCTCGGTTGTCTTTAACAAGATTATAGAGTTCGATGCCTGTGCATTACCTGATGTCATTTGAAATTCGAGTATATCTATTAATTCAACACTTTTAGTTAGGTAATGCCTTATATACAATAGTGTCTAATTACTTATTCAAGACGCTATAACATACAATATCAGTCAAAAGTTTGGACACATCTTCTCGTTCACAGGTTTTTCTTAATTTTTTTTTATCATTTTCAACATTGCATATCAATAATAAGGTTTTCAGTTCGCCTTGTCAAGAGTTCATTTGTGACATTTCTTTGCCTTCTTAATGTCTTAATGTACAAATCCATTTTATGGAACAGTAAACACTCAGTTACATCAAGAGAAAAGACTGTACATCCTTTAAAGAAGTAGATGTCGACCCCGCAAACATCCCCGAACCATCTAGAGACGTACCAGCGCCAATTGGATCCCACCTCATGTGGAGTTTGGACACTGGACCTCCTTGAGTGTTTAATGGCTCTGGCATGGAGAAGCTGGTGTTGGATCTTTGATGATCGCAAATGATATTTTAATTTTATTATTTTATGAGTTGCTCAGTAGCTCCTGGTTCCATAATCTCAAATGACTGTATAAGACTGTAGAAAGAACATTACTCATAATCTGTACTCATGTTAGTTCTCACTCTCCAGTGTTCTGTATTGTTTAAAGACTATGATCACACGCTTGATGTCACCCAAATGAGGATGAGGTTCCCCTTTTGAGTCTGGTTCCTCTCAAGGTTTCTTCCTCATAACATCTAAGGGAGTTTTTCCTTGCCACAGTCACCACGGCTGCTCATCAGGGATAAATGCACACCGTTCACATTAACTCTTAAAATTCTGTAAAGCTGCTTTGAGACAATGTCTGTTGTGAAAAGCGCTATAGAAATAAACTTGACCTGACTTAACTTGACTACTGTAAGAAATAAAGGTCAGCAAATCTGAAAGATCTCAAGAACTTTATGCAGTCTCCAAAACCATTTAACGCTATGATGAAACAGGATGTCATAAGGACTATCCCAGGAAAAGAAGGCCAAGAGCTACGTCTGTTGCTGAGGTTAAAATTACCAGCCTCAGAACCTGTCGATTTAAATAAATGCTTAAAGTGGGAGACATATTTCAACATCCACTGTTCAGAGGAAACTACCAACTACTCTGAGTCAGAGTCCAAATTTTTGATTTTTGGTTTAAACTACCACGTCTTTGTTAGACGTACAGAGGGTGAACGGATGGTTCCTGAATGTGTGATTCCCACTGTGAAGCATGGAGAAGGTGGTGTGGAGGTGCTTTGTTGGTATCACTGTTGGTCACTTAGCCAAAATTGAGGGACAATTAACCAACATGCCCACCACAGCATTTTTTCCATTTAGTGCGACCATCATTTGTTTTAGTTTTTCAAGAGGACAGTGACCCCAAACACACTTCTAGGTTATGTAAGAGCTATTTGTTCAAGAAGGACAGTGATAAAGTGCTGCATTAGATGACTTCAACCACTTGATCTAAATCTTGGGATGAGTTGGACCAGAGAGTGAAGGAAAAGCAGCCAACAAGCACATAACACTTCTGGGAACTCCTCAAGATTGTGGGAAAGCCATTCCATGTGACAACCTCATGTTATATTTTGCTAGTTCAATACACTATTTTGTGAATTAATTACTGTCCAGTGGCCAAGAATCTTCAACACATTAGATAGCGTATAATATTGTGGCTTGCAAACACTGAACATTGTTACAAACTTCAACTGTCCAGTTCAGGCGAGTCTGTGCCCACTGCAGATGGTCTTATTTTCAAGGTCTGGCTTTATGCGATACTTATCTCTTATCACGGTTGTAAAGACTGGTTATGTGAGTGACCGTAGCTCTCCCATAATCCCATAATCAAACCAGTCTGTCCTTTCTTATTAAGAAGGCGTGTCCAGGACAGAAACGTGTGTTATGGAATGAAAAGGCTTTAGACAAGCCGTGCCGATTTCAGTCGTCTGCATGGGGAGAGTAACAAGCCTTGCAACACAAGATCTGCTCAGTAGAAGAACTTTAACTCTCATTGTGTAGCAATTTCTGGATTTCAAAAGTCTCGATTGGAAACACTGCCACATCACTTACTCCATTTGTAGGTGGAACCCAGAGCCCACAGGTGAACCACAGATCTGTGTGTCAATACGTTTCAAAATAAAATCTTACTTAGTACTTAAGTACATTTTGTGAAATCAGTCGTTCCTTTTTATTTACAAGGATATAAACTTAACTGCTCAAACACGCAGCGAGTCACCAATCAGGGTCGAGCGCACGCTCTGTTTTGAAATTGTTTTGATTGGCGCTTGGTGTATCTACAGATCACCAACATACAGTTCAGCATCAGTTCAACAGCAAACAGGAAATTTTTAAAGGAATAAATGACGAAAGAACCTCCTGACTCGAACTCGTCACAACACCCGTGACCTTATTTGCATGATTTTGTTTAAGTAGTTGAAAAGAAGGTTTTGGGCTCATGATAATTTTATTAGATATTAATCAGTGTTTGACTGATTAATAGCATTCTATTAATAGATCAGTGTGCCGAGAGTCACATTACAGTCTTTTCACATAAACTGAGATGATTAAGTAAAGAAAAAGAAATAATAGGAACATAGTAAATCATAGTACTTTGGATACTTAAGTAAATCTGAAGGCAAAAACTTTTGTACTTTTACTCAAGTAAAAGTTTAAAGGGACACTTTAACTGAAGTAATATTTTACCTACTGTATCTCTACTTTAACTCAAGTACATGGTTTGTGTACTTTGTTCACCACTGCTTAAATTAGGAAGAGGATGATCCCAGGTAGCCCATGAGAATATTTACTGTGGAAATGAATGATTTAATTATATATTTTTGTCTGCTTGTTTGACGTTCTGATAGCAAATTTTGAGTTTACTAAGCTTTAATGCCACACATCATGTCCTGTTTTTTTGTCTGACAAATTCTTCTCTTTAGCTTTACCACATGCAAATAAATGTATATGTAAGCTTATACTGTGTTACCCGTCACATGTTAGGACACACCCGCTTATAGAAGGTCGTGACATTTTCTACCCTACAATAACAGAAGAGTATTTAATCGAAACTATTTTAAATTCATCACATTTGTCATCTATGAAGCTTTCGAAATTTTTCTTCATTAGGAGGTTTATCCAAGATGCTTCAAAATAAGGTCCTCACTTCTTCTCTTTGATTGCGGATCATCCGTCTCCATACCCCCCTGTCCTCTGCCTCTTTCACCCCAACTACCTGCATGACCTTCCTCACCACATCCATAAACCTCCTCTTTGGTCTTCCTGGCAGCTCCATCCTCAGCATTCTCCTACTGATATACCCCATGTCCCTCCTCTGCACATGTCCAAACCATCTCAATCTCTCTGTCCCTCTAATAAACTCATTTCTAATCCTGTCCATCGTCGTCACTCCCAACCTCAACATCTTCAGCTCTGCTACCTCCAGCTCCACCTCCTGTCTTTTACTCAATGCCACTGTCTCTAATCCATACAACATCTCAGGTCTCACCACAGTCCTATAAACTTTCCCTTTCACTCTCACAGATACTCTTCTATCACAAATCACTCCTGCTATCACTCTTCTCCACCCACTCCAACCTGCCTGCACTCTTTTCTTCACTTCAGTGAATAAATCAACACTGCTTCACTCGGTTGCAAACTTCAGATACCAATAACCTAAAACTTTGTTGGGAGGAATTTATTGGAATTTTTCTTTTAAAATTTGTAAATAAAAAAAACCCATAAAAAAACATTTGTATAGTTACATTTAATGTTATTGAACATTTCTGTGGCGAGTTATATCCTGTTTTATTTCCTCTTTTAAAAGTACTGTTCACAGACTGCTCTGTGTTTCTGCGTTAACGCACAATGAGGAAGTGATAACTGATTCGTTCAATTCTAGACTGACAGGTGAGGTTTACAGGTTCCAGGAAATGTCCTCCGACTTTGGTATTTTATGAAAATACAGTCTTGTTGTCCCATTTAACTCTATTAATAATATTTATTAATCATTTCGTTTTATAATTTTAAGAAGGTCATGTTGGGTAAGAAAAAAAGCATACAGCAGTAAAAAAAAAATAATTTACTCAGTAAATTCAATGTTTTAATGAAGTTGGTGAAAAAGCATGAAAAGCAGTCTGTCTATCACCAGGAAGTCATGAGTTCGAATCCCAACCATGCCACAGTTATTCGTGGACGAGAATTGGTCCTGATCTCTGGGTGGGAGGAATGTCATGACATTCTGTGCAAGTGTTTTATCCATTTACATTGATGCCATTTGTCAGAAGTCCTTATCCAGAGTGACTTTTGAAGGCTCTATCAATGAAAACATTCTTATTCTGGTTTATTAGGACACAGACTAAGAATACCATCAGTCTGAAAACTTTGTTGGGAGAGAAAATAAAATCATGGTTTATTTTATTTGTTTTTTCCCAGAAGCGATAGGATGGACTTCTGATTGGAAGGTCATGAGTTTAAATTCCAGCATGATCCAACATAGGGCCTTAACTCAACATGGGGTCAACATGGGGACTTTACATCCTTCACTCTCAACTGCTCATGTGTATAAATGAGATCGCTCTGGATAAGGGCGTTTGCCAAATGCCATTAATGTCAATGTAGGCGTCATTTAAAGATAGCAAATGACTCAGCTATTCCAACATCAGGACTAAGTTCGTTCCCCTACCTAAGTGGCAGAACAGAGAACCTTCTTGAAGCATGTCATCCATGTTCTATTGAAAGGTTGAAACATGAGTCATTTGAATTGAGTCAGAATTGTACTTCATGCTGTTTGATTGTGCTGAACTTCATAAAGCATGTTTATAGCTGTAGTTATAAAGATAGATACCCCTTCTTGTCCTTGTGAACTAACATCAAGCAAATATTTTTGCGGTTTCTTTCATGATACTATATATGATCTTTTCTATGTCTATTTATATCTTTTATATGCACATAGGTGCATAAGGAAATACTTACCACCCCCTTCATCGTTATGCACATTTTACAATCTGTGGGGTTTTTTCAACACATTTTTTATTAATGAGTGCACTCGTTTCAAATGTAGCACATGTACACTATATGGACAAAAGTATTTGGACATGTCTTTGGATGTGGTAGCATTAAATTTTCCCATTCATTTGAACTAGAAGTCCCAAACCTGTTTCAGCATAACACTATCCCTGTGCACCAAATCAGCTCCATGAACACATGCTTTACATGGGTTAGTGTGGAAGATCTCCTGCTATAGAGCTCTGAATTCAAAACCTGTTGAACATCTTTGGGATGAATTGGATCACTGTGTGCACCACAGGCCTCCTTATATCACCCAAATGAGTAACTGACTTTACAAATGTCCAAAGTTTAGTGGAAGAGTAAAGCTTATTATAACAGCAAATGTGGACTAAATGTTAAATGGGATGTTCAAAAAGAACATATAACTTTTATAGACAGCTGTCCACAAACTTTTGTCCATATAATGTATAATTATCATTTATAATAACATCTGTATATCTCTGTATAAGTTCAAAATGCACTATTGTTTGAATAATATTTTTTGCCAGAGGTGGGAAGTAATGAAGTACAAATATTTCGTTACTGTACTTAATTTGATCTTTCTGGTATCACTATTTATTTTTTGGAAATTTTTTTTTTTTTTACTCATTTTACCAATTACCGTAATTTCCGGACTATTAAGCGCACCCAAATATAAGCCGCACCCACTGAATTTGACAAAGATTTTAATTTTGAACATAAATAAGCCGCACCTGTCTATAAGCCGCAGGTGTCTACATTGAAACTAATGAACTTTACACAGGCTTTAACGAAAGACAGTGTCTGTTACACGGCTTGTATCTAAACAGTCGCCTACCAAGAAAGTCATTGTTCACTGTCTTCCTCCTTCCTTTCACAACTATTTCTCTCGGGAGTTTATCTTTTGGCATCGTCGTGCGTTTAAAAATCACCATCGGTGAATCTTTTCTCCCGATGCCGTGCAGCTCAGAACACAGGTCAAGTGTGTTTTCATGCCCGGTTGTTTTCAGCGTGACGAACGATTCGCTTTTCCTGTAGACAGTCCGAGTGAGAGGCAGATCAAACGTCAGAGGAACATCATCCATATTTATGATGTGGTGCGGCCCGATTCAGTGGGAGCGCATCTGATTTAATATAAAGAGTTTCATTGGTTCACCTGAACCCGTTCGGCAATTTCATTGGTCTAATGTTATGGGGCTCAGTTTTTGGCTTGAAGCTTGTGAAACCGGGAAAAACCCAGGAAAAATCCATAAATTTGCCGCGTCATTGTTTAAGCCGCGGGGTTCAAAGCGTGGGAAAAAAGTAGCGGCTTATAGTCCGAAAAATACGGTACATAATTTTTTACACAAATATCTGTACTTTCTTCTTCGTACATTTTCAAACCAGACTCGTTACATTAGTTTTAATCTACTTGGTGACATGATCGATATTTTTTCTTCTCATTGTGCATCGTTTTCAGCCCATCAACCTTTTTCATGTCATTGCACTGCATTTCAAACGACCCCAACAAGCAAGGCAGAAGGCAACAAGAAGTATAGGGCTCATAAATAAAAAGAAGCAACTGAAAAAAAAGTACAAAAGTACACACATCCAGGAATGTCTCAGTTGATTATGCAGAGTCTTGTTCAAAAATGATAATAGGAACATTATAGCCATAATAAATCATGGTACTTTGGACACTTCAGTACATTTAAAGGCAAAAACTTTTATACTTTCACTCAAGTGAAAGTTTAAAGGGACACTTTTACTTTTACTGGAGTAATATTTTACTGAATGTATCTGTACTTCAATGTAGGGTGCGAAATCTGAATGTTTGTGTGTAATCAAGCAGTTTTTTCTTAGAGCTGTGTATACTGGTGTCATTTTTAAAAACATGGCAACCTTTTTTTTAAGCAGTCCTGACAGATCAAATTTTTTTCAAGAAAAGCAGAGATTTGTGTTAAATTTGCATAATCAAATACCCCTACACAAGCAGGATGCACCTTTTTTTAGCATTGTACTTGTTTTCAGGCCTACAGATGAACGTATAACTCTCAGGCCTGAGACACAGCACATGTTTTTCTCGAGTATACTGATGTGAATCAAAATGGATTACTGGTATTGACGGGAGGTCGCTAGGTTGAATCCTGATGATACCAAAGCCATCCATGGATTGGACATGATTAAGCCGTATTGGCCGTACTGTCGGACTGGGAGGGATTTTATACTCATGTTTAGGAAATGTTTAGGAATTTTCCATGACTGGCAGCCGTTGTGTGATAGTGAAGAGCCGGCTAGTGGTGGCAATCGATAACAAAAAAAAAAAATTATTTTGCTTATCAGTGGTCACCAGTGCTCGAATTGAGCCGGGGCTGGGGGGGATCTGGGACCCCCCAATGACAAATAAAAAATAGACTTAGGGGGTCCCCAAAATTATTTTAGTAAAAAATATATTATACTATATATGTATAAATATATATATATATATATATATATATATATATATATATATATATATATATATATATATTATATCCTGACTTTTTAAAGGATAATTTTCACTTTCTGTCTTTCTACTATATTTATTTCCTCCATGTCAGGGGTTTTGTATTCAAAATAAATGTAAAATTTTCATTATTAATAGGCCCAGTTAGGTGCTCAGATGAAAGCATTAGAAGAATTAGACAAAAATCCAGAACATATTTGAGTTTGCGCTCAAAAGATTCCTGCTCAACTGCAGGAAGGAAAGCACAGACAAATCCAGACAGACCACTATGTTCTGTTCCAGGTGGAAAAGTTACACATTAACATGTATTCTTTCCCTGATATCGCCTGATACTTTGCCATCCTTTTGATGTTTTAACTAATAAAAATGTCCTTAAACAGGCTCTGAAACACTTTCACAATGTTTTGTGTTACATTGTAAATATCTGAATCTGACAGAAAGAACCCCCCACCCCCCCCCCGACAACGGGGGCCCCCCCCCCCCCCCCCATAAGACTTGACTCAATTCGAGCACTGGTGGTCACCCACATGTTCTCTCTGGGGACAATCTAAAGAAAACAAGACTTCCTCTAGTCACTGGGGCGTTTGTGTGTGTCCTTAAACCTAGCCTGAAATGACATTTTAAGAATCAAAGAGATTAAGATTTAATATGATGTAGTATGAACTTCCAGAAAGCTAAATATGACTAAAATACATTAACTCTTAAGCTGAAATATGTGTCTCATGTGTCCTAATGTGTGTCCTACTGCTGCACTGTGTTATTTCAAGCGGCGCGAGGATGCAGTGCTTTTAACAGTAACACTGTAACAGTACAGTGAATATCGACACTTCCCTAAACTCTGTCCTAAAAGGGAAGAAGAGGAGGAACTGTTGTTAAATGTAATATTGTGAGACTTTTGCATTTGACAGAACTTAATGTCTTTTGGTTTTATGGTCTAGGTTACACTCCTGACCAATTCCACAATGTTTACTGGAGGCTAATAAGAGCGGAGCAGCGTGGGGAGGAACTGTCATACAGGCTGTCTCGAATGCTGGAGAAACTCAAGTACCTAAACAGCACAAATGCTAATCTAACTGCCAGCAACTCCTCAAGGAATATCTTAGTCAACTACACAGGTTAGTTATGGTTCAGAAATACAGCAAGACCTGTTCATCCTCACTCATTCACTCTCTTACTCACTTATTCTTTCACACATTCATTCA
>JAAIIK010000052.1:1571555-1586968 GCA_014706435.1 Silurus glanis | reverse complement strand
TGTGTGTGTGTGTGTGTGTGTGTGTGTGTGTGTGTGTGTGTGTGTGTTTCAGTTGTCTGTCAGGGAACATGTCGAGCAAGGACTTCTCCCATGTTGCAAACCTTCCTCCGACGGCTTCATTGTAATAGGTATTGTCATTTGTTTTAAATTTGCTTCAGGTCACTCGTGTCTTCTTTTGCCTCCACATAACATTTGCATGACACAAGGATTTGAATGGCTTCTTTATGACTGGGTCAAGAGGCTGACGAGACCAGATATTCACCGTATTTCCCTGGAGACAAAGGAAAGCTTTTAAATCATGAAGAAAATTCTTCATCAAGAGTAAAGTCAGGATTATTTTTTTAAAATAATCTAAAAAAAAACTGGTACGCTAAGATTACTGGTCACATCATTCAAAATATTCATTATTACTTCATTGATTTTTATTACAATCCCAATTCCAAAAAATTAGGGACTCTCACTAAAATGTAGGTAAGAATAGAATAGGAGATTTGCAAATCTCATAAACTCATATTCTATTCACAATAAAGCAAAAAAAATTTTTGAATTGAGACTATATACCATTTAAAGGGATAAATAAGTTCATTTTGAATTTGACGGCTGCAACAGATCTCAGAAAATTCAGGACAGGGCCCCACTGTGTAGCATCGTGTCTTCTGGGGAGACCAGTTGCTGAAGTTGTCCCTTGTGTCTGATACAGGATTCTAGCTGCTCAACAGTTCAGGGTGTCCTTTGTTGTATTTTTCATTTTATGATGCGCCAAATGTTTTCAAATGGTGAAAGGTCTAGACTGCAGGCAGGCGAGTTCAGCACCCTGACTTTGTTACTACAAAGTCATGCTATTGTAATAGATGCAGTGTGCAGTTAGCATTGTCTTGCTCAAATATGCAAATATAATAATTAGACTTACCGAATGTGCAAGCTGCCCAATCCACGAATTTAGCTTTGGAATTTGAATCCAAAGGTCATGAGGTCATTTCAGAAACAACCACGTACGGCTGAAAAAAAATAGGTGTCCCAATACTTTTCTCTATAAAGTCTATAACTCTTTCATTGCATGAGGTTTACATTTATATTTGCGGCATTTAGCAGACGCCCTTGTCCAGACGACGTACAAAAGTGCTTTGAGTCTCTAGCAATGAATAAACCTACACTGGTATGCTATATTACAAACTTAAGATAAATCAGTCTACAACTCTTGATTTTTACAAAGCAAACTTGGAAAGTGCTAATTTAAGTGTTTCAAGAAGAGGTAGGTCTTCAACCGTCACTTAAACATAGCCAGGGACTCCGCTGTTCGGACATCTAGGGGAAGTTCATTCCACCATCTCGGACAGGATCTCAGACAGCGTGGTGCAGTGCGAGGTGTGATGAGGTCTCTGAGGTAAGATGGTGCTGGTCCAATTTTGGCCTTGTAGGCAAGCATCGGCGTTTTTAATCTGATACGTGCAGTTACTGGAAGCCAGTGGAGGAAGCAGCAGTGGGGTGGTGTGGGAGAACTTGGGCTGATTGAACACAAGTCGTGCAGCTGCGTTTTGGATCATTTGCAGTAGACGAATAGCGTTCAGGGGAAGACCAGCTATCAGAGAGTTACAGTAGTCCAGTCTCAAAATCACAAGAGATTGAACAAGCACCTGGGCAGCCTGTATGAACAGACATGGTCGAATCCTTCGAATGTTGTAGAGAAGAAATCGACAAGAACCAGCCACATTAGCAACATGTAAGGAGAAGGACAGTTGATTGTCCATAGTTACCCCAAGGTTACGAGCAGTGGCTGAAGGGCAGAGCAGAGAGTCATGAAGAGTTATTCTGAGATCTTGACATGGAGATGAATCACCTGGGATGACCAGCAGTTCTGTTTTGCTGGGGTTGAGTTTTAATTGATGAGCACTTATCCATGAAGATATGTCTGTCAAGCACGCCGAGATCCGAGCAGAGACTGTGGTATCTGAGGGAGGGAAAGAAAAGATGAGTTGAGTGTCAGCAGCATAGCAGTGGTAAGAAAACCCATGTGAGGTTCTCCTCCTTCTATTTCCTCATTTAAGGCAAAATAGCGGAAGAAAAATATGCCATTTTATCTGCAATCATTCCAACTGGTTTTATTTTGCAAAATACCAAGCGCTGGTTCTAAACAAAACCATTTCAGTTTAATAGTTGATTCAATATTTTAGCAAAAACAGCTGAATAAAAAACAACACCCTCTCCATGCCCTGTATTGATGGTTAGCCTGCAACCAAAAGATTTTAATAGTAAATAAGCGGTTAAAAAGTGTTTTTTTTTAAGCCACATGCAGTATCTATAACGAATATTTCTAAAAATTTCTCAGCTTTGGCTACAGTTTGCATACCACCGAACCAGCTGTGTTTGCTTGCAGGCTTGGATATTTACTGAAATAGATTGGTTCATGCACCTCGTTTCACTTGAACGCATATGTTATACAATAGTAATGCAGATTTCCAGTGAAAATACACATTTGTGAGCAAGCTGCGCAAACACATTGCTTTTAGAGAACCGCATTTTGTGTACACAGCAACGTTTAGTTTTTAATACACAACAGGATAAAGTATTAAAATACAAACTACTCAGCAGAGATGCAGACTCATAATTTGCACCGCTTTTCAGAGGCTGTAATCCAGTGGTACCGCTTTTATTCACTGGTCTGGAAGTGGTAAACAAACCCTTTCCCGGGCTGAGACACGCTAGCTAGCTTCAGGGTTGGCCGACCTCCTCACGATGTATAGCTTTTCTTCAAAATGGATTTTTAAGTATGTCCGAGACCAAATCAATTTCTTTTCCTCTGTCAGCCATTGTGGGTGTAAAAAAGTCTAACTCTGATGTATTAATATGTGCAGATCGCTACAGATGTGTTTTCTTAGTCGAACTTGGCTGTAACAGTTTCCCTCTGACCAACCAATCAGAGGACGGAAAAATGCTGACGCTATTCTGGGCCAGCTAGCTGCCCTGTGAGGAGAATATGAAATCTGATTAGTTAAAGTAACAGACCCATTGCTAATATAGTCTAAGGTAAACAGGCCAGCAGTACTGATTCTGAAGGCCCTGGGCAGATTAGATTGACATGGCAGCACATAGAGGCTGAAATCTGATTGGAGAAAAAAACATACACGTACTGGAAGCAGTGCAGCCGAGAGAAACGCTACGAAATGAAAAGAATAAACTGTTTTAATAAAGTAAATTAATACAATTTCATGAAACAAATATTAGAATTTAGGTTGTAAATGTAGGTCAGTGCTTCTGATAGTGTTTAGGCAGGCAGAGAAGGCCTTGCTGGCCCTGACGGCCCACCACTGCAAGCACCAAATGTCTATAGGTATCATCATCTACTTCTTTTCCTTCTTCTTCTTGTTAGGGGGCCAAACACTAAGTTTTTGTAGGCACTCTATTGTATTCTACCTTTTGTTTATTCTTTTTCTTGTTCTGGAAGGATGTTTATATCAGTCTGGTATAATGTTGTGAAATTTGGCACACTACTTGCAAAAGGTTCTAGAGAACTTTCTGACCAAATTTGGGCCAAGTGCCACCAACGCACTTAGGAAACAACCAGGTCCAATTTGAGTCCAACGTGTGCCCATAATTTAAAAGACAGGCATGTTGGGTTCCTCAAAAATGTGTCTTTGTTTCTTTTCTTACAAATGTTTTTTAATTGTCACCAAACTGGCGATTCCAGTTTTTTTCAGCGAATGAGAACGAAGCCACCAAACAGGAATTGAGTTTGTACCCAACAATTTTATGCTCTCACAAAACTTATCAAAGGAATTTTTCATTTGTTTGCTTGTGACTCACTGACAAATGCAAGGTGAAGGTGTGCCTCAGTAAAGCATGTAGGTATCGTCACGATAGTCTTCAGGAGCAAGAATGTCCTAAAGAATGTGCCAGGGGAAATTCTGTGACTTTCTTAAAATTGCAACAATTTTTTCGTGGCACTAAAACGCTATCGTAGTATGCTGAACTGAATGCATACACATCTGAAATTCAAGTGTACTTCCTGTTCATCGTCTTGGATTTTGTCATTTGTCTTTTTTAGCTATTACTTCTACAAATCTAATTACTAATTACCAAAGCCTAAAATTCTATTTAATAATAATGTATCGAATCTAGTTTCGGTTTCAAAGCATACCGATTCTAAGAAAGAATCTAAGACGGAAATCAAGATTGCTCTTCGTGGTTTGTTTGCATGCGAAGCAACCTGGGTTATTTAGCAAACCCTGCTAGCTGTGCTAAAGAGCTTGATGTATTGCTATGGAATTTCGTGTAACTCCTCGGGCTCAAGTATTGATGAACCTGTCATTAAAGAGCCAAAAAAAGTGCTTGGCTCCCCAGTAATCACTGCTTGAATTCATAAAATATTTCAAACTAATTAGTACATTCATTAACAAGAGCAGGTGCGTGTGTGTGTGTGTGTGTGTGTGTGTGTGTGTGTGTGTGTGTGTGTGTTTGTGTGTGTTGCAGCTTGTAGTCTGTTTTCACCCATCCTGAAAAGTCCACAAATGAAAGTGTAAATCTAGAAACTAGAATATCGTATCCCTAATTTTGTCTCTGTTTGACCATGTAGGTTTGTATAATTAAAAAGCAACATGAACAAAACAGGAAGTGGAAAACTTTCAAAAATAACAACCCACTTCTCTACTGTTCAGTGGGCATTTTTTATTAACATTTCTTTCTGAAACGAGTTCATTTCAAATCCTCTATGAAGGATCTAGACCGTAGGAAGAAGTTCATTCGTGTAGCGAAATTAGAGCGAGTGTGAACTAGAGGAAGTGAGACGAGCATGCAGTGGTCTTTAGTTTGTGTGCAAAAGGTTATGCAGACAACCTGAACCAAAGCACAGAGCTGTGTGTGAAAATACCATGCAAACTAGATATTTACATTCATGAACAACAATTTCGTCACAAACCAATGCTCAGTAGCACTGTGTTTAAACTGTAATTAAACATACACCACATTTACAAACGTTTGTATACCATAAGATGTGCTTTTTTTTTTAAACATCCCATTCCACATTTAGTTCCCATTTGCTGTTATAAATCCCTCCACTCTTTTGGGAAGATGTTCCAATATATTTTGAAGTGTGCTTGTGGAGAATTGTGCCTTCAAGGGTGTTATTACTGATCAGTCAGGTAGTGATGTAGGTGCGGAGGTCCGGGGTGAAGTTGGCATTTACATATACCCCAAAAGGTGTTCACCAGGGTTGAAGTCTGAGCTCTGTAGCAGGAGATCTTCCACTCCAACTTTCCCAAAAGCTTATCTTCATGGAGATGGATTTGTGCACAGGGGCGTTGGCATGCTGGTTTAGGTCTCCTAATTGAAATAAATGGAAAATGTAATGATTTCGCATCTAAAGACATTGAATTTACTATGTACAGTTTGGGGAAGAAGCACATATGGCTAGAAAAGTCAGACGTCTTAATACTTTTGTCCATGTCGTGTAGTCTTGAAGAAATATACATAAAAATGGTATTTGATTCATTAATTGTGTTTCTGTGTGTGCAGGTTCTTTTGTGAATGGAATAGCAGAGGGACCAGTTGACCGAGCGCTAGGTCAAATAAACGCCATGCGCCTTCTTGTTCATTCCACTGCAGATTTCTGGGCCGTCCTGAGTGAAGTGAGGATCTCGTTTTTCTTTCATGCTCCTTGATGTTTTTTTGTATACAGAAAATCCACCATCCTGCAGAACAGATTCTGTAGAACAGATCAGAGACTCCACAGATGTGGAATATTTCAAAATCTAAATATTACGCTTTAAAAAGTTTTAAATCATATTTTAATCTGTCAATTTCTCATCTTTTTCTCTTACTCTCTCCATTTCTTTCTTAGCTTCTCTCTCTCTTTCTCTCTCTCTCTCTCTCTCTCTCTGTCAGTCTCTCAATATCTCTCTTTTTTCTCTGTCAATCTCTCACAATCTCTCTCTCTCTCTCTCTCTCTCTCTCTCACACACACACTCTTGTTCTTCTTTTTATCTGTCAATCTCTTTCTCTCTCTCTCTCTAGCATCTCTGTAGCTCTCTTTTTTCTCTCTCAGTCTCTCACTATCTTTCTCTCTCACTCTCTCCACCTTTTTCATAGCTTCTATCTCTTTTTCTCTGCCAGTCACTCAATATCTCTCTTTTTTTTGCCAATCGCTCTTTCTATCTATCTATCTATCTCTCTCTCTCTATCTCTCTCTATTTCTCCTTCTCTTTCTCTCTCTCATTATAGTTTACATACAATATTGCCAAAGCATTAGTATAAAAGAATGGAAAGGAAAATAAAATAAAAAAAAATGCAAAATGTACATGAATGAAGTCAAAAGAAATAAAAAACTCTGAAAATAAACAAACTGCTCTCTCCCTCTCTCTCTCTCTCTCCCTCACTCCCTCACTCTCTCTCTCTCTCTCTCTCTCTCTCTCTCTCTCTCTCTCTCTCTCTTTCTTTCTTTCTTTGACAGATCTTCATTGAAGTTTGATGATCTGTGACAGCCTGAGATGCTGAGAGACTGATGGCTCCTCCTCCTCTCTGCGCAACAGCGCCCCCGGTGGTCAAATGAATTGAGGAACAATCACATCATGAACCTTTTTAATCCTTAGTTTTTCAGGTTTTTTGGATTGCCACAGATGCTTACTGTTACAACCAGCCCAGCAGGACAACATCTCCTGAGCAATAATCCCAACCTACGCCTCAGTTTTTACCTTGTTGTTACAACTAGAGCAGGATTCTGATGTGACCTAAATGCTGCTGAACCTTTTCACTTGTTTTATAGCGCTGTTTGAGTCTCTAATCAAACATGCCTCCTTTTGCACGAGAGGCTACTAATCGCAGGTGATTACATATTCTATTTTTGGTGCGTAATTTGGACTATTTTGCTAATGATAAAGAGGTTTTGACAGCGGATATACGATCAGAATACCTGAGACGTTACATACACTACAGTGCTTACTGTATTCGCCAACACTGAAATCATCAACCCAACAGAATCTTCACCCGATTCCAAGATGATCTCTTGTTATTCATGTCACACTCATATCCATCTCATTTCCATGAAACACACCTTAACTTGTGTAACAACACCAAGCCAAAAAAGAACACACAATTAGCAGACATATCCAAGATCCCTTGAAAACAAAAAAAAGAGAAGAGAAAGGAGAAGAAAGAATGAAGGAACAAAGCTGTCAGTCAAACTACTCTGTTAGAGGTTTATGGGTATATATTTAAATAAATATTTAGATTTCATTCAGTTGAACAGTAAACATGTGGCATTAAATCCTTTCTTTTTTGTGGTGTATTTATTGCATTTATATTTGTGTTTTAACTGGTAGAACTTTCCTAAGGATTGGATTTGCCTTTTAAAGAAATAAACGTAAATGACACAAAGCTTATAGTTTTAAGAATTCAAAGTAAAATAATCTTTGCCATTCAAATTAGTTCTTATCAGATAGCTAGCAAAATGCTACAGCACTGTTGACCAGGATCCTGCCTCGGAAGTAGTTAAGATGTTTGACTTTAAGGTTCAAATCCCAAACACCAGTCTTCTACCCTGGGCCCTTGAACAAGGCCCTCAACCCTCAATTTCTATTTTATACAACTGCTCTGTTGTATAAAACGCTAATTGTAGGCAGCCCTGGATAAGAGCATCCGCCGAATGGCATATCCATAAACATACCGTCAACAGAAAGTCATTATCCAGCTGGCACGCTGTGCAAAATCCTTGACCTTCAAACTTTAAATGAGGTGACCATAAGTCAGTCTGGAAAAAAGCATCTGCAAAATGTCTTTTTTACTGGGAACCTTATTACATTTGAGGATCTCGAAACCACTCAAATTCAACTCAATTCAAAATATAGGCATTTTAATGCATTAAATTCACCAAAGAAAAGAACGAATTTTACTTTATGTCATGTGTAAATAATTCACAATACCCAAAAATCCATATAAAAATATTTTTGCAGAATTAAAGTTCTAGTTTTTCATCCTAATTTGCTGCACATACAGAAGGTAGTTATGAAAGTGTGCACCACTTCCTATATATATATATATATGTGTGTGTGTGTGTGTGTGTGTGTGTGTGTGTGTGTGCCGGTTGTTATGTGAAACTGGGTTTTTATACTTTTTGGAATTTGAATAGGTCAGATTTAATGATTGTTGTTGTAAAATATTTATTTATTAATAACAAGTGAGTCAAGTTTCATCCTGAATAAATAAGTCATCACTTCTCCATTTATACATGAAAACACTGGAAGAAAGTCAACACTGACAAGAAGGATACCGATCGGAATCATTTTTGTATTTTGTATTTTTTTAGAAAATGTTTGTCTTTATGTAAATCTGCTACTCAAATGAAGAACTCGTGTGCAACCAGTTGGGATTCGTTGTGTGCAGTTGTGATCGTCAGTGTTAGTATATTTATGGTCATGCTTGACATGGCTGTAGAGAACAGAGTGAGATTGAGTTTTTTCTTCTCAGTTGCCATTTTGTTCGTTCTTCCTCGCTGTTCTTTCTTCAAATTGGGTTTAAAGACATAAATTCTATCAAAAAAACAAAAACTTTCTTTTAGCATTTTTTTTTTTTTTGCAGGACAAACCTTTTATATATTTCTTAAAGTTAGATTTGAAAAAGAGGTATAGTTTCCATTCTGAATCCACATTGTTGTTTTTTTTCCAAAATCAGAATCAGAATCAGGTTTATTGGCCAAGTGTGTTGACACACACAAGGAATTTGGTTCCAGCTGTCAAAATGTATTCTTTTGAATATTGTCTTTACTTGTTTAATGGTAAACTTGAAAAACGTGTAAACAGGTGGATAAGCAAATATCAACATTATAATTCAGACAATATTTTTCATATTGGATTTTATTAGTTCAGAAAAACGAATTTCTGATGTTTTGTGGCTACTTAATATTATTATTTTTTTATCAATATTTTTATTATTATTATTATTATTTTTATTATTATTATTATTTCTTCCAAAAAGTCACTGTCCAGATCTTACCTTTTACCTAGGAACATTCCTGTGTCATATAAAGCACCAGTAGTCTTTCTTAATTTTTTAATTTTTTTTTTTTTTATATTTTCAACATTAAACATTAATAGTGAAGACATTCAAACTCTGAAAGAACACATATGGAATGATGTAGTAAAAAAAAAGCGTTAAACAACCCGTGTTAACATTTTTAGCTTTGATGACGGCAATTAGGCCATGAAGCCGTGACTCACGTGAACACACCTCTAACTTATGTAGGACCTATTTGTTAAAAAAATATATATATAAATAAATAAACAGTGATTGCGTGCTGCATCATGATGACATCAATCCAGTTGAGATCATTTGAGATGAGTTGGTGAGGAGAGTGAAGGAAAAGCAGCCAACCAGCACTCAACACCACTGGGAAATCCAAGATAGTTGGAAAAGCGTTCCAGGTGACGACCTCATGAGGCTGACTGAGGTAATGCAAAGGGTGTGCAAAAAGCTTTCATCAAAGCGAAAGGTGGCGACTTTAAAGAATCGGAAATATAAAACATTCTGGGTTGTTTAACATGATTTTTGTTGCTCCATAATTCCGTACGTGCTATAGTTTCGGTATTGATGTAGAATGTTGAGAAAAATAAAAAATGAGAAAAACCATGAAGAGAAGGAGTGTGCAAACTTTTGAGTGGAATATCAAGAACTTTGAAGATGGATTTTGGACTGTTATTAATATCAACAGTCTCCTACCATGGCTGAGGAGCACATGTTGCATTTAACACCTTAGCAACGATGGAACTGTAATAAATGGACGGTCGGCGTAAATGATGAGGACGGGATCCCTTTTGAGTCTGGTTCCTCTCAATGTTTTCTCCTCATTCCATCTCAGGGAGTTTTTCCTCACCACAGTTGCCACTACCTCACTCATTAGGGATAAACTTACAATTATAAGGAACAAACTTATACATTGTTTTTATAACTGCTGTATCTGCTGTAAAGCTACACACACACACACACACACACACACACACACACACACACATTAAGGAGCACCAGATGTCAAATGAAAGCATATTTTTATTAAAACAGGCACTAAGAAGACCAAGCGATGTTTTGAATGTTATCACACGAACGTTAAGTACAGCTCAGGAATGTTGTGCGTGTTACACACAGCTGTAATTGGCGGCCTGTTGAAGCTCCTCAGTGAAAAAGCACCAGGAGATCAGAAATGTTATTTCCCTGAACAGAAGCACCTGAAGAACTCGGTACCTACGGTAATCGATCAGGTTACCTAAAACACGCGGTGGCACACGGCAGTTTCACAGGCACCTTCATCACTGCTGTGTTCTCCACGAAATAAAAACCAAAACGAGCTAAAACACGACTCCACAAAAAAAATCGCACGATGAGAAACACAAATGACGGCCATCAATAAATTAATGGAACTGTTTAGCACTTGGAGGTTTTAAAACCCTGCCCTAACATAAGGCAAAAATACTTCTAACATCAAATATAAATGAAAATAACAAAAAAAGAATAAATCCATGATGCGTAGCGAACACAATGTCATCGAATACAACAGCTTCATGAATGAAGAGGATCGGTTTAGTCGGGTCTAATATACTAGGAGCAGATTCAAAAGCAACCTGTCAAAAAAAACAACCGAACATGTAACAGTGGCATCTTGTAGAACGTCTAGACGTGGAAACAATTCGAGAGGATAAAGTAAACTGAGCCGAGTTATTGAACTCTAGATGCCGGGGGAAGAGGTTTAATCATCCTCCGTTACTTCCGCTTGCTTTTCGAGTCGGTGGTCTGAAAGACGCTGGAGGCAGACATCAGGTTCTCGATGTACTGACCCAGAACTTGGTTCTCGGACTTGAGCTTGAGGTTTTCCTCTTTCACGGCGTCCACTCGTGCCGAGAGATCTATAAAAAATGAATAGAACAATTATAATTATAGATAAATCTCTCTCCAGATTGCAGGTATGATAGGCTGTCTTCTTCTGAGAAGGCTTTCCACTAGATTTTAAAGTGTGACTGTGGGGGATTTGTGTTCGCTAAGCTACAAGAGCATTAACGAGATTAGAGGTCGACCGATACCGATACTCAACCAATACTCAACCGATACTCAACCGATACTCAACCGATAGTTTTTCAAATGGATACTGTATTAAAAAATTATAATAACAACACTCAATATAAAATACAAATAAATGTCATTTCAATGCTCTGGCTTTTGTGAAGACATTTGAAGCTGACTATTTAAAGCAGGACTGTTTGGATTATTGTGAAATGGTAATGCTTTAAAGCAGGGCTTCTCAAACCTACCTTTTTTTGTCATTTCCCCAAAGGGGGGTGGATTTTTAAGCCCCATCTCTCTCCCATCAACCAAAAAATATGTTAATGAAACACTTCCAAGTTAAGAAATGATCTTAGAGAATCTTCTTCTTCTTTCGGTTTTTCCCATTAGGGGGCGCCACAGCGGATCATCCGTCTCCATACTACTCTGTCCTCTACATCTGCCTCTTTCACCCCAACTACCTGCATGTCTTCCTTCACCACATCCATAAACCTCCTCCTTGGTCTTCCTCTTTTCCTCCTTCCTGGCAGCTCCATCCTCAGCATTCTCCTACTGATATACCCCATGTCCCTCCTCTGCACATGTCCAAACCATCTCAATCTCACCTCCCTCACCTTGTCTCCAAAACGTCCTACATGCACTGTCCCTCTAATAAACTCATTTCTAATCCTGTCCATCGTCGTCACTCCCAACGAAAACCTTAACAACTTCAGCTCTGCAACCTCCTGCTCCACCTACCGGTCTTTTACACAATGTCACCGTCTCTAAACCACCACTGTCTCTAAACCAGTTTAACTTGTCGAGAGTAAACCGTTATTTTTGTACAATGGTTCCACTCTTTCCTGCCTGTAACCTAACTGATCTTGTTTTAATTTATGTGCATAACCTACCTAATTGTTTGTTTGTTTGTTGCTTTGAGTGTATAAACTTTATAATAGAGAAAATCATTCATGTAGAAATAATGAAAAATGTTATAAAACCCGCCGATCGCTGTGCCCCACCTGTAATATCTTTATTCCCCACTAGAGGGCTGCGCGCAACATTTTGAGAATCACTGTAAGATTCCATGTAACATTGTAACATTATCTTCAGTTAATACATGTTTAAAATTATTGTTTATTGTTTGTTTGTTTGTTCACTTCAATATTTACTTTTACATTTTTAAATTTAGTTCATTTTCATTTTATTTGCTACCTTAGGAATGAGATACAGCGTGCAGTCTCGCGTGTCAAAACAAACTGCACGTGATGGCAGCGATTCGCCACTAGAGGTCGCTCTCATATTGACGGCGGACCTTTTCAGCCGCTCCAGCGCAAAAGCAACCCGGAAAAACTGTACGGGTTTTTGTTGTCGGTGGTGATTAATCGGCAAAACCGATCAATCGGTTGACCTCTTAAAGAGATGATGTTTGAGCAGGTTGATGATCTAGAAAAGGTGTTCAGTAAGGTTGAGAAGGTCAGGGATCTGTGCAGGACACTCAGGTTGTTCACCTCTAACCTTAACACATAATGAAGTCACGGAGTTCGAATAGTGCACAGGAACATATCATGTGGAAAAGGGTTTGAGTATTTTCATTTTAAGTGGAATTAAATGATATGTTTACAGACATATAAAGACATTTTACACAATCGTGTGCGTCAGACTTTGTGACAACAGTTTGATGAAGAACAGCATCTGGGTTTGATGGTCAGGTTGAAATTTTGCATGGTGCTTTTTCATACATTTACATTTATGGAACTTACAATTATCTAATTTAAACATCTGAGCAGTTGAGGGTTAAGGGCCTTGCTCAAATGGCTCCTTGGTAGTGTTGGGATTTGAACTCACAACCTTCTGGTCAGAACACCTTACCCACTGTGATACCACTTCCATTTTATAACCGCAAGATAACATATTAAACTAGTTTTACGCTTTAACTCGTTTATGATGTTTTACCTTCCAGGGTGTTCTGCAGCTCCAGCACCTGGTTTATGAGCCTGGTTTTCTCCTCCAACTCCACCTGGTTTTCCAGGTCACCTGAAACCCAGAGCATCTCTGAGAGCATGATCATGTCTCCCGTGCAACTCGTGAAAATACACAGAGACGTGGTTATGGATATGACATCATACTTGTGATTTCAATATTATAATGTGCTTAGTGACGTCATACCATCCACATCAGAGTTCATGGTGAAATAATCGTCTTCCTTTTTGGGATGCAGGGCTGCGGCTCAGGTGCACTGGACATGAAATTAAGGATGCATTTATAGCAGAAATAATTAATTGATTGATGAATTGAATAATTAATTAAGTAGGCTGTTTATACAGGTAGATATTTTAATAGAAATATAAAAATGAAGTATGCAAAATAGTGATCTATCTGAGTGGGAACAGCTACTGAGCAGCAGCAGCAGCATAAACATTATTGTGTACGCGTCAAACAAACTTGCTAAGCATTTACTCGACCGCAATGATTTTTGCAGTGTCCAATAGGAGGACAGCTCGTAACATGACCAACCAATCATTACCGAGGGAGGCGGGATTTTTCCGGAAATCACGTAAAAAAATGGGGTAGGTAAAAACAAACGTATGTTTAATCAATGGACGGAACAATTCGATATAATATTTCAGGATATAAATGATAAACAATATAATAAATCGATGAATAAAAGCATTTCACAGTGTTACAAATTTTCATTAAACCCGCTATCTCCTAGGAGAATGACGTCAACAGCTGACATGATTAACAGAGGGTTCTATCGGTAAATTCGCAATAAATCACTAAAATAGATGCACAACATTAACCAGTAGAATAAATATAATTATTAATATATTTTAAGGCTGTATACTCACCCAATCAGGAGATTCAAATGGATCAGCAGAGATCTGATCAAAAGCAGGATGCTGTACAAACCTATTACAGGGTTGCCAGTTGCATACATCTGAATCCCTCCTCCTAGTCCTACACTGAGACACATACAGTGCATTAGAAAAATTATTACAATTACATAATTATATTAAACATTACTATTAAGTATGATTTAAATGATAGACTTGTTCTCGGTAGTTGTTTCACTTTTCTAAAACATATAGGAAAGTAATCAATTCATACTGAAGATATTATACGGATAAACATTTAATCGATTTATTGTTTCAGTACTTTCGTTTCAGGTTGTAGGATTTGCATTTTAGTTCAGGAAACCACTTAAAATAATAATTATGTTTGTTTTTTTTCCATGTGATTTTCTTTTAATATTAAAGTGGAAAATGTGAACAGGAATATTCCAAATATTTCACAGGGGTGGATGTGTTTAGTTTACAAGGCTGAATGAATGCAGTAAGACACACAAATGTAATTTATTTCATAATTTATTTAAAATTCAACCTGCTATTACATGGATTTGTTAAAGGTAACAATAAAATGATTTTAAGTATTATTACAATGTCATAAAGTTGTAATGTACACTGGGATTTGTTTTATGTGGGGAAAAAATCAAAGTATGTTTTTATTATTGTTTTTCAGTTTTTTGCGAAATATTGTGTAAACTTGAGTATTAAATAAAAACATTTTTTTATGTGTAAGAGGAAAATTCACGGAACCACCCCTCCCTCCATGTATTGGAATCACCCTTGTGTAATGCTCAGGTATGTGAGTGAGTTCAAAATCGTAGATTGAAACACCATTATAGGCGGGAACAGGGTCTGGAAATGATGTGAAGATCGCAGCGCGCAGTCTTCGAATGAAAGCCTGCATAACACGAATGAAGTAACAACATCCGGGGAATTTTCGCGGAGTGCGTGCGTGCGTGCGTGCGTCGGTGCGTGTGCGCGCACGTACGCACGCTGGAACGGTGCTTGACATGGCGGCTGTGAATTGAAATAGAGTGTGGAGTGCGCGTGCGTGTGCATGTGCATGTGCACGCTGCCGTCCAGTGAACTGAGACTGTGTCCAGAGCAAAATCTTGATTTTATTTTGCTTTTATTTCACAAACTTGGCGAGAAACTGCTCATATAAAACATGGACAGTGACGACGACAATGTGGAGGAGGTTGTAGAAGGTAAGATCGCCATCGATATTTATAAAGGCTTGTTTTTTTTTTTTTGGCGGTATTGAGTCAGGGCGTCGGAATTTGTAATAAAATTATATACAAACAATATAGAAATTCATTTTAATTCAGTCTAAAGGAGGGAAAACATTAGCCTTATTTTGGCTATTCATTTTTCCTGATCAGAATTTAGGAAATACTTTCAGATTTCTTCTTTTTTTTAGTAGCCTCATTTGCATGTCCAGAATTTGTGACGTCATAATGTCAAGCCTTTCGTGTATGGCAGGGATTTGATATTATTTCAACTATTAATTGATATTATTCATTGATATATATATATATATAATGTGTGTGT
>JAAIIK010000052.1:1552134-1566555 GCA_014706435.1 Silurus glanis | reverse complement strand
TGTGTGTGTGTGTGTGTGTGTGTGTGTGTGTGTGTGTGTGTGTATTTTGATGGAAGGAGTCTCCAGTGTCAGCATGTTTTGTGGACCAACTCAAAACTTGAAGAGTGTAAAAATAGACAGGCCGGTGATAGGATGGAGAATTACAGCTGTTACAACTGAAGAAATAACAGGAAATAACTTTTTAATTTAGGATTTAATCAAGTAGAAATTGTAGATGTACGGGTGGTACAGACATCCCCGATGTGTTACTTCGCCTCACAGGCAGTAGAGGTGCGTCACTTATTTACATTTATGATATTTGCCAGATGCCCGTATTCAAAGCAACTTACAGTTTCTTTTTCATTTATTTAACTGGAAAGTTGATTCTGAGGTCGTCTGAGCAAAATTCCAACATATAAACCAGCCATGAGCTGTGATTTTGACACTGTGTTTATTCTTACTATGATGTACTTTTACTATTACAATAATGAAATTTGGAATAATGCTTAATGCCCAATTGACTGACTGTAAATTAGTGCATCCATGAAGAAGGTGTAGGGTTTGACCTGAAAACTTTGGACAGACCCTTAAACTGCATTTCGTTGCCTTGTACTTGTACGTGTGTAATGACAATAAAGTTGAATCTAATCTAATCTAAAGCCGAGTACAACTTGTTACGACTGATTCTGAAGCAGACTTTAGAAATTATTCCCAATTATTCGACACTGTTTAATATATTTCTGTTCTTTTAGGCACAATAGTCCAGTTCATGGTCAATTTTAAGCTCTAGAGCTTGTGTGTGTGTGTGTGTGTGTGTGTGTGTGTGTGTGTGTGTGTGTGTGTGTGTGCTGGGAAACGAGGGGGGATGTTTTGTGTGCTGGCTGACGGCGTCTTGTCTCCACAGGCCCACTAGATGAAGATGAGCTCCCACATGGCTTCTGCACCGTCACCTACTCGTCTAGTGACCGCTTCGAAGGCCGTTTTGTTCACGGGGAAAAGAACGGAAAGGGCAAATTCTTCTTTTTCGACGGCAGGTGCGAGACTCGCGCAATGAACTCGTTTTAAAGGCGATGGTTTACAGCTCTGTGTTATTTTCGACACTTACACGAGCCAGAGCTTCTCAGACATGTTCATGACTCATATTTCAGATGAGTCAGAGTTTTACACACTCATGCACACAAACTCACAAACACTGCGTACACACAGACACTCAGACAGACACTCTCACAGACAATGTAGCTGTAATTGGCTTAAAGTGAGTCATATATATATATAAAAATCTATACTGCAAGTCTGGCGATAACTTTAAATCATTAATTATCAGCACGTCGAGGAACTTTGTCCTTGTCTCATGCTTACTGACTGTGTTTTTGTCTGAAATATACGAGGTGGTATCACAAAGTTTCGAGACTAGTTTTATAACACGGCAACAGATGGCAGCACAAGGCTGCACGCGCAGTCACAGGGAACACCGACCTTCATAAGCCGGTGTGCCGAACGACATCGTCCCGTGTACATCGGGAGCTGTGCAACCGGTGCTATTCTGAGCACGTGCGCAACCCTGTCACCGAACTCTCCGGAAACGACGTGATCTCACTTCCGCACCCACCCTACTCGCTAGATTTGCCTCCTGCGGACTTCGCCCTGTTCCCGAAGATGAAGATGAAGATGCAGCTTGAACTGTTTTTGACGCCGTTGCGGAGATCCAGCGCGAATCGCAGAAGCTGCTTGAGACGATTCGAAAAGAAGACTTCCAGGACACGCACGATGGGGCGCTGTATCGCTGTACCGCTGTACAGGAAGACTATTTTGAAGGTGATATTGTGTAAACTTAGATAAATAAAGTACAGTAGTCTCTTGTAAACAGAGCGAGTCTCGAAACTTGACCACCACATTCAGGAAAATTAAAAAAAAAATCATTCCGTTTCTATAAAGAAATTGCAGCAGTGTCTACCTAGTGAAGGAAGACTCTGACTGGTATGTGCTTTTTCCACATACCATTTAACATTTATTCCTCCTTTACTGTTATAATAAGCTCCACTCTTCTGGGAAGATGTTCCACTAGATTTTGTGGAGAATTTGTGCTCAGGTACTGATGTAGGTGAGGTGTGGTGAATAGGCTGTTCCTATTGATCCCAAAGGGTTGAGGTCAGAGGTGTATCGCAGGAGATCTTCCACACTAACCCATCTGAAGCATATCTTCATGGAGCTGGATTTGTGCACAGGGCCATTGTCATGCTGGAACAGGTTTGGGGGAAGTGAAGGGAAGGTTGAATGCGACCGCATCCAGAGACGTCCGATACCAATTGTGTGTGTACAAAAGAACCGCGTGGCTTAAAAAGTCAGGTGTCCCAATACTTTTGTTCATATAGTGGTGTATCTGGTTATTAAAAAAACGAACGTACAAGAAAAGTCTTTTACTATGAGAAACATCCTGTTATTTTATTTTTTGTATTTTGAGAAATCATGTCTATTACAATAGAAGTTCTTTTTCCGATTTGGCGCCGTCTTACCTCGTTCTTATTCGTGCAGCACTCTAGAGGGCTTCTACGTGGACGATGTGCTCCAGGGGCAGGGTGTGTACACGTACGAGGACGGTGGAGTTCTGCACGGCACCTATGTTGACGGCGAGCTGAACGGTCCTGCTCAGGAGTTCGACCCGGACGGACGTCTGATCTTCAAGGGCCAGTACAAAGATAACATCCGCTGTGGTGTCTGCTGGATCTACTACCCGGTATGGTTTACTGCGTCGTCGTTGTTGTTGTTTCGAGGAGACGCAGGTCTGTAACCGGACGCTTGTTCTGGCGCGTAGGACCGAGGCTGTGTGGTGGGCGAGGTCAACGAGGACGGCGAGATGACGGGCAAAGCCGTGGCTTACGTTTACCCTGACGGACGCACGGCTCTGTACGGGAACTTCGTGGACGGCGAGCTCATCGAGGCCCAACTGGCCACGCTGATCGCTCAGGAGAACGGCAGACCTCATTTCACTGTTCATCCTGACAGTCAGTAACACTGCAGGCTCCCTTCAGCGATCGGATTTCAGCTAGAAAAACACCGAATCCACAAATCGAATTGGGTCTTAATGGAATATTCGAGAGTTTATCCCTTACAAATAGCACAGACGTCCATTAAATGACCATTACCTCATATGAGACCTATAGAACTCCTTGCGATCCCATTGCAAACGTTTGGCACCATATATCTTAAATCCTCAAGCTCCATTATGATGTCATACCAGATATATGGAAACCTTATCCAACCGTTACGAACCGCTGAGAAGAGCAAGCCGGTAATTTACTAAGCAAGATTGATATTTTCATAATGTGATCGGTCATCGGTACAGACTCTAAAACCAGTTTAGTTTTTGTCCTCATAGTGTTGCTTTTTTTTCTTTTCTTACAGAGCCTGCCAGAAGTTTGGAAAGACCTAGGCTTTTATGGTTTTCGAGACACACGCATGTTCCTTTTGTTTGCAAAAAAACCCCACAAGAATTGAATAGTGAATGACTGAAAGTTCTGTGGAGTCCAAATTTCACATTTTGGCTCAAACAAGAACTTCTATAAGAGAGAGAGAAGATGTTAGCAGACTGCTGGACATTTATAGATCTGTTTAGTCGAACCGATGACCGAGTTTGTTGCTTAGAAACTAAAGAAACATGCACGTGTCTTCTGATCAAGCACAAACTTTACATTTGTATTGGACTGGTGTTGAGTTTTCTAATCTCTATGTTGAACAAAAAAAAGTTTTCAATACTGATGAGAACTTTTTCCCTTTTTTTCCTGCCTCTTAGGTCCTGTTTACTTCTATGACAAACCCACTTCCTGTTGTATCGCTGCTCACAAAACGCTACTCGACCCCTATGAGAGCCAACGGTTGGTATAATCCAGAACCTTCAAAATCATTTTCAACCAAATCAGGGAGTTTCAAGACTAGCGCACCACAGATCCGGTTGTTTTTCACCGAATGTCCTCCCTCGGACACATTAAAACCTAGCAGTAGATGGTGTTTCCTTCGTCCTGTTGTGAAGGTCTTCCTGATCTCTCGTCGTCTTCCGCTCTTGAAGCGCGCATGCCGCTCAAAACACTTAGAACGACTCATTGCAGCATCGCCTTAAACTTGCGAAACATGTCAGACGTTTTCTAACTGGCAGATTTGCCCAATTTCTTTGTTCTAACATGCTGTCCATGATGAAATTGCAGACGTGGAAACACACGTGAACAGAATAACATCATGTACACAGGACGATGTCTTTTGAAACACTGACTTATGAAGGTCGGTGCTCCCTATGACTGTGCATGCAGCCTTGTGCTGCCATCTGTTGGCGTGTAACAAAACTAGTCTCGAAACATTTTTGCTACCACCTCGTATACATATTATACAAAGGGGTTATTATTATGTAAAGGGGAAAAAAAATCAGGAAAAATAAGTTTCTTTTTGGAAAATCAGCTTGATAAAGGAGGACCAACATGGCAACCAAGGTCCATAATGTACTTTTCACAAACCTCAACATCGCAATTGATTTGTCTTTATTTCCTGAATAACAGCTACGGCTGTCTTTCGGCTGAATAACAGCTACGGTTATTGTGCCGGGTTCAGGCTTTAACTCAGTGACTCCACTGTCCATGGTGTCCACGGTTTTAATGTGATTAATGAGCGATTTGTGAACGTCCGCATTGTTCCAACGAGCCAAACCCGGCTTGCTTCTCTGTATTTCTGCTGAAATCCACTGGAGGTGTCATACCCATATTACAGTGTACTGGCAGTGTACTTTATTTCTTAGTATAAATGGACTGTATGTGTATTACGGGTGTAACGGTACACATATTCATACCGGAATTTTTTTGCGTTTTATGTCCAGTTTCAAGAATTTCTCTTTAAAGGAGAAAATCCTGACAATTCTCATATCGAGAGAGTGATATCTCGAATAAAGGATGAAATTAATGAAGACATTGTTAAAATATGCTGAAATATGTAAAACAGTTAAGTAGATCATATCTTTAGAAAATGAATTATTAAATGTAAAACACACACGCGCACATCTGTATTACCCAAATGGGATCTAACACATGTAAACTATTTAATTGGATTTTTACCATTTATATAATTTAATTTAATCAATTTAAACAATATAATCGTATATTGCATTCATTTTATTTATTCTAGTTTTTATAAAATATTACAAATAAATAACCATTTTATGTTTCGCATTTCATCCCCGTTCACCGAATCGTGAATTTTGTGTAAGGTTACACACCTAATGTGTATAATGTAATATATTTTCATTATATCAGCTAATGTTGTATGTAGATACACTATATGGACAAAAGTATTGGGACACCTGAGTTTTCCAGCCATATCTGGTTCTTCCACAAACTGTAGCCACAAAGCTGGAGGCACTTTGGGACGTCTTTTGAAATTCATGAAATTCGCCCTTCACTTTTGAACACCTTTGGGATGAATTGGAACACTGAATGTTCACCAGGCCTCCTCACCCCATCCACATGTTGCACAAATCCCCATAAAAATCTAGTGGAACATTTTTCCAGAAAAGTGGAGGTTATTCTAACAAGAAATGGAGACTAAATGTGGAATAGGATGTTCTAAAAGCACCAATCTTCAGGTCAGGTCTTCACAAACCTTTGTCCCTATAGTGTAGTATGAGTGGAGACTTTTTACACTTCTGTGTAACACTCGCTTCACACAAGTACACCATGGATTAAACACACTCCTGGCTGTGTGTGTGTGTGTGTGTGTGTGTGTGTGTGTGTGTGTGTGTGTTTACGACAGTGCGTATGTGGGGCAGTCGCTGATCTCTGGAGCAGGAGAAGGTCTGTTCGCCAAAACTGATGCAGATGCCGACACCATCATGGCCTTTTACAATGGAGTGCGCATCACACACACTGAGGTGTGTGTGTGTGTTTTGTGTTATTATTATGTACATCAAAATTTGAATATGAAATATTGAAATATATTTTTTGTTGTGACTGGAAATTAAACTGCTTCTTCCCCAAAACATTTAAAGCTGCAGTTTGTCATTTTAAAAACCGGCTCTTGATCTATATTAAACTAAATTAACACTAGCTATACAGCTTAAAAATCTAAAATGACATGGAAATGTTATTCTCAAATCTCATATTTCTTAAAAAATATCTATGGAAAATTGCACCCAATTGAATTTCGGTTCATGCTTCTGTTTAGACTTTTCTGGCCCAGAAATCATCTTGATCTCTTCTCCCAGCCGAAGCAGAGCCATGTTTGATTTTTTTGAATGCAATACACATGTGGTTATTAGGAGTTTTAGAAAATGGGTTATATTTTCATTGTGTTAAACCTCACAGGTAGCAGGGGAACTCCTAAAATGACAAACTATCCCTTTAAGAAATCATTTTCTCTACACTTGTACTGATGAAAATTAAAACTATAAGAATGTTGTGTCATGTGTTTTGCCAGGTGGACGCCCGTGATTGGTCCCTGAATGGGAACACGATTTCACTAGACGAGGACACGGTGATCGATGTTCCTGAACCTTTTACCCGTACAGAGAATTACTGTGCATCCCTTGGACACAAAGCCAATCACTCGTTTACCCCCAACTGCAAATACGACCCGTGAGTGTAAAATGATGTGTGATTTGAATGTAGTGTGTTGTGGAATTCAGAGAGCATTGTGCTTAATAGCTTGTTTAGGGCTTTAAACACAACAGTACTGTAATCATAATAACTCTGTGAAACTTGTGGTGCCGTGACCCAGATGCGAGCAGATGAATATTAGGTGTTGACATTCGCACCAGATTGCGAAAGAACCCTTGGTACTTAAGGTTATAATCTAATCACATGTTTGTATGCAAATTGATTCAAGAGGGAATAATTATTTTTGCCATTTCAAAGGTTAAAGGGGCTTTTTACTTGTCACATGTACATTACTTCACAGTGAAATTTATTTTTCGCATATCCCAATGATGTTAGAAAGCTGGGGTCCGAGCACAGGGTCAGCCATTGTACAGCACCCCTGGAGTACAGACGTTTAAGGGCCGTGCTCAAGGGCCCAAGAGTGGCAGCTTGGCGATGTTGGGGCTTGAACCCCCGATCTATCAATCGGTGACCCTTAACCACTGAGCTTCCATCTTCCAGTTTTCAGCAAAGGTTTTTGCACATCTCCTCTCTATGCCACTACCTTTTTATTTTTAATTTGAACCATCATAGATGTTTCTGTATCTATAAAGATTAAGATTCATATAGAAATTCACACCAGGTCTTGATGTTTTTTGCAATTGAAGAACATTCACACTTCTCATCTATGGTTTTTTTGTGTACTGCTTTTGGGGGGTAGTATTTTAAACTGAGTTCTAAACGCTGACTGTATCTGGCTGGAGATACCTGTAGGTTAATACTTAGTATTTAATATTGTGTTATTTCAATTTTGTTCCAAAAACTTTCACTTACTCGACAAATTAGAAACATCCGACCAAATTTAGAATAAAGTACCAAACTGATTTACAACCGATTATACACCGATCAGGGACGACATAATGACCTGTGAAGTGAAGAACACTGATGATCTCTTCATCATGGCACCTGTTAGTGGGTGGATTTATTTATTAGGCAGCAGGTGAACATTTTGTCCTCAAAGTTGATGTTAGAAGCAGGAAAAATGGGCGTAAGGATTTGAGCGAGTTTGACAAATTGTGACGTCTAGACGTCTGGGTCGGAGCATCTCCAAAACTGCAGCTCTTGTGGGATGTTCCTGGTCTGCAGTGGTCAGAATCTATCAAAAGTGCTCCAAAGAAGGAACAGTGGTGAACCGGAGACAGGGTCACGGGCGACTGAGGATCATGTGGAGAGTGAAGGCTGGTCTGCGTGGGCCGATCCAACAGATGAGCTCCAGTATCTCAAACTGCTGAAGAAGTTCATGCTGTTAATGCTCTATGGGTCAGAAGTGTTTTGGCAGCAAAAGGGGGACTAAAAACAATATTAGACAGGTGGTCATGTTATGCTGATCGGTGCATCTTCACCTTGCATCTTGTCTTTCTCGTTGTTTTTTTAGGTTTGTTCATCCTCGCTTCGGGCCGATAAAATGCGTCCGGACAATCCGAGCAGTTCGAAAAGATGAAGAACTCACAGTCGCATACGGTTACGACCATGAATCTTCTGGGAAATCGGGTCCGGAGGCTCCCGACTGGTACAAACGGGAGCTGCGCGAGTTTCAGCAAAGAGAAGCAGAAAGGGAAGCGAAGGACTAAAAATAAACAAACAAACAAACAAAACTTTTTGCATCATGCCAAGCAACACTTAAACCTGCCTCTTTTACTGTCTTTCTGTTAGCTAAACAACTTTGTATTTAATATATTGTGGATAACCTGCTCTCTTTATCGTTCTCATTTGGTAGGAGGCAAAATGCTTGGCTTTTACAGAATCTTGTTCTAAATAACGAAGGTGCTATGATGTGTACAGATCTCAACAACCTGCATCCTGAATGCAGTGATATATATAACGACCGACTGAAGCATAGCATGATGTGAATTAGCTCCATGGCTCATCTAACTCATCCGAAGTGAGAACTATGCACTACCGAGCCCATCGGGTGCTCTTTGCTGCTACGCTAAACCTCTACGAGTCACGGCAATGCAGCCACTTAGTATGTGGTTAAACTCCAATAGCTATCGCTAGTCCCGTTTGTGCGTCAGTGCAGTTATTACAGTTCGGCATTGTCTCTTTGGCTTCGGACTACTTGAACTAGTTAACTCTAGATTCTCCTTACAATTCAATCAACAGTATTAGAACCGCACAGTAAATGTTTAATTTTTGCCTTTGTATTAAAGTGTGAAAGTGCGTGAAGTGTGAAAGCGTGTCAGAGTGAGAGAAATACGTAGCAGATCAAAATAAGAAATGAATTCAGGTCTTTGATATGCAGTATCTCTAATCCGGGATTTGTCAATAAAACTTTAAAACATGACAGTCGTCGTCCTTTTATTACAATGTACATATTACAGCGGTACAACCGCTTGTTCATGCAGGTACCCTCTCATGGGTCAGCAGTGCAGATTGTACTGTATAATCATGCAGATGCAGGTTTCAGATGTTTACTTAAAGCAGGGGTCCCCAAACATTTTTCTGTGAGGGCCACAGAATTTTTCCTTTCATTAATGGGGACCCGGGTCGGGGTGAATACCAGTATTATTGTGGAGATTTAATGATTTTAAATGTATTTATTTTATACAATGAAATAATACTAGATTAGTTTTTGTTATGCAGCATACAGAGAAATGAGCATTACGTTTCTGAAAAGCAAAAGAGTATTATTACTCTTATGCACATGCATAAAGGGCAAATCGAACAAATAACTAAATTATGTTAATAACAAGAGGTCGAAAAAATAGTGGATTTTACCGATAGCTAGGTCGGATCGTACTTGCCGATAGTTTTTCAAATGTATACTGGATAAAAAACAAACAAAACACTCGATGTAAAATAGTATTGAACTGTATCACAAAAATAAAAACAGTACTGAATCATAAAGTGCTTAAAGAAATAAATATGAATATATTATTTAATAAATATAATTATATAATTAATCAATTAGCAGTAATACATATAATATAGCGCTCTCCGTGCAGCATGCAGTCTCCTGTGAAAAAAACTAACAGCACGTGGCATCAGCGATTCGCCTCTAGAGGCCGCTCTTGTAATGACAGCGAACCGGAAAAACTATCGGTATGGATTTTTAATAACTAATGGACATTTTAGTTTGAAAGCCAACCTTTATTATTAAATACAGATATGAAATATATGAAGTAATTCAATTAAAAAAATGTCTCTGGCATTGTTTAGAGGGCCGTTTCAAATGTGGGGGCAGGCAGTTTGTTGACCACTGACTCAAAAAATATTTCAGTGCCTATTGGGATTTTTCACCTACAACAGTTTCAGGAGTTTATATAGAAGGGCACTTAAATAACCTTTTTTACATTTAAGGTGAGCATTAAAGCATCTCAGAACACACAACTTGTGGAAGAACAAGGCTACAAGAAGACCAACTCAGGTTGCACTCTGGTAAAGGAAAGCTGAAGCTACAGTTGGGGCAAATGAAATCTGGTAAACCAAAAAGGTATAGAAGATACAGATTTATATAGAAAGTCGCATTAGGTTTTGTCTTAACTTTGGCATTCGAGGAACATTCACACTATTCAGATATGGTTTACTGTGTACTGCTTTTAGGAGTAGTTTTTCAAACTGAGATCTAAATCCTGACTGTATTTGGTTGGAGATACACATGACCTACATAATACTGTGCTATTTAAATCTTGATCCAACCATAGAATTTGAAACCTCTGGCCAGACTAGACAGTTACAGATTAGGAAAAACTGCCCAGTGCCATCGAGTAGTTTAGCCCAAGTGTGAGTGTATAAATGAAAGAATAGTATGGTAGCTATAAATAATGAGACAAAATCGGTTGATAATAAGAGGAAAATGCCAGATTTGGTTCACCTGGAAGGACTCCACAACTGTGGTGAGCAGAAAAGCAACATACTGTAGCAACTGATCTACAGTTCATTATGTATACTTTTGTGAAAGTAGACCTCATAAAATGTTTGTGTACACAACATAGGCTCGTTTGTTGGCTGCTTTTTCTTCGCTCTTCACTCACAACTCATTCTCAAATGGATTTAGACCAGGTGAGTGTGGAGACCAAGTCATCTGATGCTGCACTCCATCACCATCCTTCTTGAAGATCTCTTAAATAACATCGATGTGTGTTTGGGGTCATTGTCCTGTTAGAAAACAAGTTATTTTCCCACTTAGTGCAAACCAGATGGGATAGATAGCATGTCACTAAATGAAATCACCAACAGCGTCACCAGCAAAGCAACCCCACACAATCCCAAAAACGGACTCAACAGAACAAAGTAGTTTTCCACTAATCTAGTAGCAAGTCTCTTCTGCCTGTTGTTCTTTTAAAGTAATGGTTTCTTTGCCACAATTTGACCAAGTAGGCTTGACTCATGCAGTCTCCTCTGAACACTGGATGTTGAAATATGTCTACCACTTGAACTCTGAGAGACATTTATGTAAATTTGTGGGTTTGGAGGCTAGTAATACTAATAATCTTATCCTCTGCAGCAGAGGTAGCTCTTGGTCTTTCTTTCCTCAGACAGTCTTGATGGTTTTGGAGACTGCACTTGAAAATACATTTGAAGTTTTTGAGATTTTTCAGATCACCTTCATTTCTTAAAAAATGATGGATCTTTTCTCTTTATGTAACTGTGTTTTTTTTTGCCATAATACGGATTTGTACAGTAGCACTAATAGGGTTATTGACCCCGTATTCACTCTTTCCTCTGCACAACATAACTAACAGTCTAAAACACATTAAGAAGGCAAGAGATGTCACAAATGAACTCTTGATAAGGCAATCCTGAACTGAAAACTATTCCAGGTGGATAGCTCGTGAATGTGATTAGAGAATGCCATGAGTTTGCCAAACTGGCATCAAAGCTAAGTGTAGTTAATGTAATGTGAAATGTAATTATTGTAATGTATGTATCTAAAATATACAACATATTCTGGATTACTGGATTAGCACTTTTTTTGTTTGCTACATAATTCCATACATGTTATTTAATAGTTTGTATGTCTTCAGTATTAGTGTAAAATGAAAATAATAAAAATAAAGAAAAAAACATTGGAGGAGAACGTGTGCCCAAACTTTGGACTGGTGCTGTATAGATATAGATCGAATACTGTGAATCAACCAGGTTAACCCCGCCCACTCCGACGGAAAACAGGGAAGGGGCGTGGCCTGTATGCTGCACCTGCGCTGCTTGTAGGTAAATGACACGCGCTGGATTCGGATCCCGGAAGTGACGAACCGCTGTGGAGAGAAGAAGTTGAAGGTAAAGTCGCTTGTTTTTGTGGTTGTCTTGGGTTTCGTGTGTGTGTGTGTGTGTGTGTGTGTGTGTGTGTGTGTGTGTGTGTGTGTGTGTTTTGAAGCTGCAGTGAGTACTTGTGGACATTAATGTGCAGGTGTAGATGAGTTTCTTTTGTTCGAAGAGACAATAAGAGGGTTCAGGTGCTTTGCTTTCATATATTTGGACTAATTAGAGGTAATAATCTATTTAAACCCTAAACACACACACACACACACACACACCAAACAATCAGTCTGCCAAAACAGTCGTGACTCTTTGATCATTATCAGCCTGAACATCTTCAGCAGTTTGAGCTACAGAAGCTCGTCTGTTGGATCGGACCACACGGACCAGCCTTTCAATGATCCTCGGCCGTCCACGTCCCTGTCGCCGGTTCACCAATGTTCCTTCATTGGAGCACTTTTGATAGATTCTGACCACTGCAGACCAGGAACATCCCACACCAGCTGCAGATTTGGAGATGCTCTGACCCAGACGTCTAGACGTCACAATTTGTCAAACTCGCTCAAATCCTTACGCCCATTTTTCCTGCTTCTAACATCAACTTTGAGGACAAAATGTTCACCTGCTGCCTAATAAATAAATCCACCCACTAACAGGAGCCATGATGAAGAGATCATCAGTGTTCTTCACTTCACCACTCATAATGTTATAATGTCAATGTTTATATTATAGATATTATGTCATAATATGTGTATATATGTGTGTGATCCAGCGGGAAAGTGTTTATAAGATAATTCAACAAGGAAATATACGGTATACTAAAAATCTTTTATTTTCTCTCATTAGATTTCCTGGTGTGTTTCTGGAGCCCTGTGAGCATGGAGCGTTACAGATACTACATCCTAAACCAGAAGCTGGCGGTGGTGGTAGGAGTCCTGCAGGTGGCGTGTGCCGGCGTGTGTGTGGTTTGTGGTTTTATAGACGCGGTGTTCCGTATGAACACGACCCTCAGTGAGACCAGAGCTCCACTGTGGGCCGGACTGGTGAGTAAAAACCGTCTCGGTAATTAGTCACACGCTCTGGACCACGTCATGGGCTGTGAATCATTAACGTGACATGTTTGCTTTTGTAGGACTTAATATCTGTGCTTCTTTATTGTTGTTTTTGTCTAGATCATGGCCATCCCTGGGGTGTTTGCGCTCTTTGCCTCACAAAGGAAAAACCCAACGCTGGTCAGTTTCCGATTATCGTACACTTAGGGTTACTTTACTTTACTTAGGGATACTTTATAGTCAAATAAAACCTAGACGTTAAATAATGTTTAAATTAAAATTCAAGTACACAGTTTTTCGAAGAAAGCATTTGATCAGCAAGTTGTCATTTATTTATTGATCAAGAAACTATACTGCTACTTTTTTAATAATATTTAATGCTTTTAGTATAAAATGTAAACAAATCTATCTAACTACTATCAACATTTTGAATAAAAATCTTAAGAATGACTGTAGAAGCTCTAGAAGCTGAGATGTTTGATTCTGAACTAGTATTACATTGGATGCATTTGGTAGAATAAACTTTTCCCTTCACTGAGACTATGAGACCCAAACCTGTTTCAGCACGACAATGCTCCTGTGCACAAAGTCAACTCCACGCAGACATGGTTTACATGGGTTGGAGTGGAAGTTCTCCTGCTATAGAGCTTTGACCCTATGAAATATTTGGGATGAAATTTTCCCACTCACTGCACCACAGGCCTCCTCAACTCGTCCACACGAGTACGTGACTCTACAGTCAACCTTGTGAATCTCACACAAATTCCCACAAAGTCTAGTGAAACATCTTCCCAGAAGAGTGGAGGTTCTTATAAGAGCAAATGGGGATTAAATGTGGAAATCTTATAGTTGGGTTTTCACAAACGTTTGTCCGAACAGTGTATATAAATGGCAGTAAATGTATGATGTAAATATTTCACGTTGAACACTCGTTTTTGGAATAATGTGTTGAAAATTTTTAATGAAACCACTAATCTTTCAGAACGAGCAGAAATATTTACAGTGCCATGTATAAAATGCTCAGCATCAACTGCCTTTGGACACTTACTTCATCTAGCAACCAGTAAACTTGCTGATTTGTGATTTTCCGTATGACTGTATTAATTACACAAAAGCCAAAGCTGGTAGAAATGAGCTTGAAAAAATGCCCAAGTGGCCGAATTGATTACATTTTATTTATAGGATTCCCTTTAATGCTGTTTAAAGAATCTTTTAAACCCGTCCATTTCTCTATCCGTTCCTTCAGGTCTCCATCATGATCATTTCGTGCGTCGTCTCGCACGTCGCCACTGTGATCGTATTCGTTTACGCCGGCGCAACGCTCAGTTACGGAGAGGAAGATGATGAACTTTTTCACCCCCGTCACATCACTGAAGTGGTACAACCTTTTTCTACATCACTCCGACTCTAATTTGTGCATTTCGTTCCCTACGAACAGACGGATTTCTGTAATGGTACAGCTGCTGAGATTTATTCGTGTGTGTGTGTGTGTGTGTGTGTGTGTGTGTGTGTGTGTGTGTGTG
>JAAIIK010000052.1:1487005-1499172 GCA_014706435.1 Silurus glanis | reverse complement strand
TGTGTGTGTGTGTGTGTGTGTGTGTGTGTGTGTGTGTGTGTGTGTGTTTTCAAAGGTGAAAACACATTTTCATCATAAAGTTGCTATAAATATGCAAATGAGCCCTGAACTAATGTACACTATTCTCTCTTCTGATTGGTCAGATGAATCACGGGTTTGTTTTTTATTTGCTGTTTGCTGAAGGAGTCTCCAGTGTCAGTGTAGCGTAGGTTTACCACCACAATAAAGTCTTTAGAGATAATAATTTCATCTTTTTTTCTTTCTTTAATTCTTAGGTTATAGCAATCACAAATGTCTGCTTCTTCGTCAGACTCTTTATTCATATCGTATTCTCTTTAGATTAGATATATATATTACACACGTGCACACACCTATATCTATACTTCATCATTTATACTTTTATACTCTATATTATTATTTTTATATATTTCTATTTACATTTCTTCAGTATTGGACAGTCGTAAAAAGCATTTCACTACATGTCGTACTCCATATAAATGCATATGTGACAAAATGTGATTTTATTTGATTTGACTTATATAAAAATATATATATATATTCCAAATCGCAACCTGACACAAACGTCACACGTCCCCTGTAGTGTTTTATTCCTGACATTTGAGTGCTTGGTGACTTTTCAGCGTACTTGAGAGTGCACTAACCTTCAGATAAATGACGCTTTGAAACATTTCCCTGTCCAACATGGTCAAACTGAGAGAATCGCTGAAACGTTAGAGAACTTTGGAAAGCACTGATATCGGGATGTTCTTCTAAAAACTGTGTTGGTTTAATCTGTCACTACGTGACATCTCAAAGGCAAACACCAGCATGTGTGTGTGTGTTTGTGTGTAGTACTCTTGAACTCTTGAAAGATTATCAGATTAACCTGTAAAAATAAATCTTCCGCCTAGATGTGGTTAGTGAATGTGTGTGTGAGTGTGTATATGTACAGTATCCCACAAAAATGAGTGCACCCTCACATTTCATCACCCATTTCAGTACAAAACTATAGAAATAAAACTATATTTTAGGAGTCAATGTGCAGTTTGTACATCAGTACAGATTTACTGTCCTCCTGAAAATAACTCAACATACACCCATTATTCTCTAAATAACCGCCAACAAAAGTGAGTACACCCTCAGTGATAACACGTACGCGTGTTTTTTTTTTTGCTTGACACGACCATACAAATTTGTGTACTCACTTTTGTTGCCAGTTATTTACACAATAATGACTGTATGTTGAGTTATTTTAGAGAGGACTCCTTTTAGACTCCTCTAAAATATCTCCAACTTAAATTTATATACTATTGTGAGAAGATTTAGAGATATTGTGTATATATATTACAGTATAATATTACAGATTTATGGTTTACATACATTATATGTATATATATTAGATTAGATATATACAGAGTCCTCAAGTTGATGGTGAAGTTTTTTTGATCTTACGATGAAGATTGCGATACAAAACAATAAATTTTCGTGCTGCGTTTTTTTTATTTTCGTACGATACGTTGGGACGTTGCCAGGATGCCTTACTCTCACTCTGAAACCGAGTGCGTCCGGCTCCGGCCTCCATTCGCGGACCGGCGCTCGTTCCACGGGTCCTCTGACGCAAACATACTGTAAAGTTTTTATATTATGGTAGTGTAAATTGCTCTGTTTGGCTAAATTATGTTCTGTCACATGTTAAATTATTAATGAATTACAGTGTACTACTCCATCCTGATCATCATTCTTAAAAAAGACTACTGGGTAGGCCAGGCCATGTCTCAACTTACCACGTTTTCAAGTTACGATGTGGTGAAAACATACAGTGGAACCTTGATACTTTTCATTTGGAACCGGAATAAGTGTAACTCGCGGAAAATCTGATACATAGTTCGGAGTAACATTTCAAAATAGAGTTTGTACTAATAAGTTACATAAGAATGTTTGAAAAACAATTTTATTATTGTATTATTCATTTAAAGTAGTAAAAAAAACATTCACAGTAATTCATAATTTTTGTTGAGTTGACACTACAGTACATGTAAAATTCTTCAGTCATCAAAAGGAGAGTCAAAGCCGCACAATTTTTTGTTACTCGAGAGGGGTAAAAGAACGTAACCCCCGCGAGTATCGCGTTTACACTGTACGTATTTCTAAAGCTCTTTTTTCTCTGTAGTTGTTCCTCGGAGGCTCATGTCATCGGTTCCTGGTAGTTCAGGAGAGAACCTGATTTTGGTGGTGATATGCGGCGGAGCCTTCGCTGCTGCTTCGACTTACGTAAGTTCTTCATCGTTTCAGGTCTACACCAACGTAAATCGGCTTCACGTGATAATCATATCGAATGTGTTTTTGATTGACAGGCGTACAGGACCGTATCCACGGACAGCGCCCGTTTTACCGACCGCATTACAGAGATCAGGGCGCGACCCAAAGACGAGTGGAAACCCAAACCCTGGCCACCACAGAGTGAGTCATGAGAACATTTCACAAACCGGTCAGCTTACTGTTTAACGTGCAGAGTATAAAACTGAAATCGGGGAAATGTGTAGCTGAAAGAACATATTAGTTGTAGTTTAGATAATATTAATATTCATGATTTTATTGCTACTCTACTCCAGTTAAATAGGATTGTAATGACACCAGTGACTCATATTGTAAAATACACTATATTGAAAAAAGTTTGTGGACAAGGTTGGGATGCGGTTTTTGAACATCCCATTCCCCGTTTGCTGTTATAATAACCTCCACTGCTCTAGTAAGATGGTTCACTAGATATTGGAGTGTGCTTCTGGAGATTCAGCAAGGAGAAGTTTCCCAATACTTTTTCCCATATAGTGCACGATACTTCAGATCATGTCAACAATACACAACACGAATTACGCTATTATTATTATTGTTATTATAGAATGAACAAACAAACCCTCTATATATATATATATGTGTGTGTGTGTGTGTGTGTGTGTGTGTGTGTGTGTGTGTGTGTGTGTGTGTTAGGGGTGTAATGCTACCCAAAATTCACGGTTCGGTACGTACCTCGTTACGCATTTTTTAAAATATACCAGTGTGTTTTTCTTTTTCTGCTGCCGGTTGACCCTGAACTCTCTGCCATTTCACAAGCGGGCGTGTTATCTTGCCGTCACGCTAAACCATACCTTGAGCAGCACAACTAATCCATAATGGCATTCGCTGACAATGAATTTCAATAGCGATTAGTTGTTGCAGCCCTTCTTGGGTGTGTGGATTTATTTATTTATAATTTTTTGATGTATTCATTTTGATGTTAAATATGTTCCCAGATCCCCTGGTATTGCTACATCGTTCACACACACCCTGTTTGGTGTCCTTTCAAGCCGGCAGCATTCCTTCTCCTTTTCGGTTCAGTAACATGACCGATCACATCCATCAGACGTCTGAATAGAAGCGGTGCGCCTGCGTTGGCGCAATGAATTAACACGCCGCTTTCGATATCCGTCATGGCTGTCCGCTTCGCTAACGGCAAATCAATTCAGGCCAGGATCATTTTATTTTATGTCTTGCGTGTAAAATAGTTTCTGCATTCCTGCTGGATTCTCGATTCTGATTGGCCAGAATGGGTTGATTCTTGTTTTGTTTATTATTGTTTAGTTTTTTTCTTGGTAACAGCAGCTCAAATGGCTAGAAGGCAGATCACAGGTTTATATTTAATATTTCCATTCTAACACGTGATTATTTCTTTAGCAAAATGTATTCAAATCTTTGGAAGGAGTCTCCAGTCGCAAAAGTTTAATTTATTAAATTTAATTTATTAAATTAAATAAATGGAAATTTTTAAAAAATTTAATAGTTGAAATAAAATTTTAAATGTAATTAAATATTAGTCAGACCCCATTTGGGTAATACAGATGCGTATATGTATGTATGTGTGTGTGTGTGTGTGTGTGTGTGTGTGTGTGTGTGTGTGTGTGTTTTACATTTAATATTTAATTTTCTAAAGTTTCGTTAGGAACGGACCTGTCTCATGGACGTTCGACAAAATTAAAAGTACCTATAAATGAAAAAAAAAAAAACGTTGAAATTGTGGTTTAATAGGAAAAGAACCCAGTATAATCCAGTAATGCAGTTCGCTTTGCATGAGCATCCTGTCATTGAGCATTTGTATGTTCTGATTCTGTTTTATTCTGTATGTTGTCGAGGTTTTATTGCTAACGTGTTGGAATGTGTGTGTGTCACATTCAAAATTCAATTCACAATCAATGTCAAAGCCACATGCACAAGTTTCTTTCTTCCCTAACTATCTGTCTTTTCTGACTCTTTTCAGAGGATTAACTAATCTGGGGGCAGTCGAGACTCTGCATTCGTAGCCGTCGCTCTTGGGATCTGTTTCTCTTCCTTCTCCTGCACTGCTGCTACTAACTCCGAATCCTGCTCTCGGTCCTGCTCTGTAATGTCCCTCGTCCATCTCCATCATCTCTCTTTTAGCTCCATGTCTCGACTGACTTTAGAAATTCTAGATCGTAATCTCTGGATGTGGTTTTCAGTTTTCTCTTCGGGAAAAAGCCACGTTTCCCCTTTTAAACTTATTAAATCTGCAAAAAAAAAAAATAAACGTTTCTGGTTCTGTCTCTGTGGTGTTGCACTTTTCCTGACACACTGATTGGTTTGAACAGATGCTTTAGTTTAGTACACTGTTCCTGTCCTCTTTACCTTCCTCATGTCTCTTCCTACTTCTTGCCAAACCTTATTTCCTATTCTATCGTCTTTCTCGCATGCCATCTGCTCCTTTATGCTGTTTGTGGCAATTGGTTTGTATTGTAATGAATGTAAATGAATGTATTTGCCTTGTGAGAAGATGAAGAATGTGGTTGTGAGCATGAGGAGGTGAAAGAGGGCTGCATGATATTTATGAAAAACCGTAACAGCATATATTTTATACATATACAGTATATGGACAAATGTATTAGGACTTCTCCATCCATGCAGAATGTGGTGCTTTTCTAAACTGTTACCACAAAGAGGTTGGAGACACACAATTGTATAGAACTTCTGGATGTGGTAGAATGAAATTCTCCCTTCACCTGAACTAGGAGACCAAAATCTGTTCCAGCATGAGAATCTGTTCCCCTGTGCATAAAGCCAGCTCCATGAAGATATGGTTTACGTGGGTTGGAGCGGAAGATCCCCTACTATAGAGCTCTTAATTCAACCCTATTGAACGCATTTGAGATGAATGTGAATGCTGACTGCACCACAGGCCTCCTCACCTCACCTACATCACTGCCTGACTTTACTAACACCCTTGTGGAAATCTCCACAAGCACACTCCAAAATCTATTGGAGCATCTTACCAGAAGGGTGAAGGTTAATTATACAGCAAATGGGGACTAAAGGTGGAATGGAATGTTCAAAAAGCACATACCAATCTTATGGTCATTTGTTAACAAATGTTTGTCCATATAGTGTATATTGCTCACTCTCACACACATGCAATTTTATTAAATAAACCCAGAATAGTATGGACACTAATGGTACACCTGTGTAACTCACAAGGCTCTGTTTGCCCTCTTCCACATAAAAACAGAGATGCACATGATTGGCTCATGTTGCTGTGATTGACAGGGGAGAGAGTAAGCCCCTCCCATTTTTTTCTCCCAAAGTTCTGCATTATCTGGTTCCAAATTTGTGAGATCTTAAAAAAAATGCTGTTGCATTACCTCGGCAAGTCCTTGTTTAAGATTTAGTTCAAATGAGCACATCATAATTTCTGCACATTTTTCAAACTTCTCCTGAATTTTTCCAAATTATTACTGGTCCGAGGTTTGTTAGGCCATAAAATTCCCTCTCACATTAGTTAAGCTAATTTATTGGTAATTTGCACACACACTACAGTATATGAAGAAAATGAAGTATATGTTTGTATATTGGATTAACTATGGTAAGGATAAGATAAGAGTCCTACACATATTCCAACAAAATTGGAATATACAACCCCAATTCCAAAAAAGAAAAACAGAGCGCAACCATTTCTAAATCACATAAAGCCATAATCTATTCACGCTAGCACATAGAAAACATATCAAATGTTTAAACTGAGAATATATACCATTTGAAATAAAACAAATAAGGACAATTTAAATTTAATGGCTGCAACATGGCTCAAAAAAACATTAGGACCATGTTTACCACATGGCAGCATCACGTCTTTGCTCCGTGTTGATCTGGGAACTAAGGAGACAAGTTGCTGAAATTTTTGTGAGAGGAAAATTGTTCTGTATGTGTCTGATACAGGGTTCTAGCTGCTTAACAGTTCTGGGTGTTCTTTGTTGTGTTTTTCGTTTTATGATGTGCCAAATGTTTTCAAATTCAGCACCCAGAACCAGGGGAACGATTAACAGGTGCCCGTCATGAAATCCAGAAGTGGTAATAGTCACAAGTAGTGATGGTCTGAACTTAGACAGATGTTAAGTGCAATAAAATAACAATAACATCCAAATACTACACATTTCATGCCATGTTCAGTGAATCCAGACAAGCTTGAGAAAATCTGCTGAGGAAAAAATACAGCAGTACAGATTTAAAGCAGAAACGAAAGATTTCTCGAATAATTAAATAATATAATATTGGGTCAATATTTTACAAATATTGAAAGGATTTACAGAATTAATATTACAGTTCCAAAGATTTAAAAAGCTGCTCAGATGATAGCGATAAGTATGAGGCAGTTGAATAGGCAAATCCTGAATTATATCTTAATATAATGATAAAATTGAATATTATCACACTCAAACGTGGGTGCAAATGGTTAAAAAAAACCATTTTTTAATATACACAATACACCGCTTTATCTGTAAAACGCGTTCAGAGTTGATTTCCTGGTAAATAAATTGGATTTTATACCCACAGGGTGAGCAAAAAAATAATTTATGCAAAGTAAATATAGATGTGCCCAGAAGTTCTGTGGGCCAGAAATGTTCCCATGTAACTGTGGGATCCCCTTTTCCGTTTCCCCTGCATGTGAAGGTGCTGAGGAAGCACCAGAAGTTGCCGAGGTAGAGTCTCCAGCTGATGCAGAAGAGGTAGTAGAGGCAGCACCGGCGGTCGTAGAGGTCGTCGCTGAAGCTAAAAACGAGAAGCCGTCATCCGTGGTGGAGACGGTCGCCGAGACGGTTGTCGAGGCGGTCGCCGAGGTTGCCGTCGTCGTCGAGGAGACGGCCGAGGAGGTGGCGGCGGTGGCTCACAAGGTGGAGAAGATAGCAGAGGAAGTGGAGGCTGCAGCCAAGGAGCTGGAAAGTCCTGCACTTCCTGTCACGGTGGAAGCAACTGCTGAGATCAACGGTATGGAAGCAGCTTCACAGGAGAAGGCGGTAACAGAGTCCGCAGAGGCGTGAGGGGAGTTAGGATGCGTACACTCATACACAAACACACACACACACACACACACACACACACACACTTTTAAAAGTTATAGAACCTAAATGATAAAAAGACACACTGCAATGCACACACACTAGATGTAAGTATGTATTTGTTGAAAATAGACATTTTAGTGTGTTTTGCAGTTATTTATTAAATCAGGACTACAGGACTTGTATACTGGATAACTCATGAACTCATTTTAATAACACCGAAATGATTTGCAATAGATTAGGTTTGAGAACGAGTGGACTTTAATGCATTTTACAGTTACTGAAGCGAACACATTGTGTATTTTTCACTGGACAGTCTTGAGATATGCAAAAATCTTTCAAGTATTTTCCTATTGTTGACACGAGTACCTCTGTCATTATCGACTGTGCTAATTTAAGGAACCTTAGAACCCTGTACAATGTGACCAAAAATCTCACCAGCACAACACAACCTTTGACTGTTTACAAACATGATCCATGACCGTAATACTGCTAACCTTTAACCTGCCTTTCTTTCTTCAAGTCTCTTTAACTGCATGTGAAAAGTGTATATCAGTTATGTTTTGGGGGGTTCTGTTGTACAATTGTGTCCTGCTTTGTCTAGATTGTGTTAAGGCTCGTCTGCCAGATATCACTGAGTTGTACACGCCACCATACTGTGAAAATCAGATCCCAAAGATCTCACACTGAGCTATAAATATAAAACCAAATAACTGCCAGTTGTGAAGAACAATTATTATCTTCATCATGGCTCCTGTTAGTTAGTGGATTTATTTATTAGGCAGCATGTGAACATTTTGTCCTCAAAGTTGATGTTCGAAGCAGGAAAAATGGGCAAGTGTAAGAATTTGAGTGAGTTTGACAAATTGTGACGTCTAGACGTCTGGGTCAGAGCATCTCCAATCCAACAGACGAGCTCCTGTAGCTCAAACTGCTGAAGAAGTTCATGCTGTAAATGCTCGAAGGGTCAGAACTGTTTTGGCATCAGAAATGGAGAACAACACAATATTAGGCAGGTGGTCATAATGTTATGTCTGATCTATATAATGTATATAATATATAATTTAATGTGTGTATAATACAGCATGTTACATGTTCTACTATACAAAATATTGCAACTCACAAGATTAACAAGTCAGTGTTTCTTAAACTGGTATAGTCATGTATGTACTCGGATGTGGACAAGAGGATTCAAACGATTAATAAAGTGTTCCTAACTCAATACTATGTTTTGTGTTCATTTCTTTGCAATTGTTCAAACCAAACATCCGAAATACCTCACGTTTCTCCTGGAATCCTTGTAATTGACAGACAGTAAGATTTCAGTTTTATATATATATATATAAAACATTCTACCTTTTCTCAATATGTGTGCTTAGTGATATTTGCCAGTAAAGTCCTGTATGTTGTTTTACGTACTGTATATTGCTGTAGTGGTTTGAGTTGCATGCTCGGGGGAGTGTAAGTTGTTTGTGCACTAACACAAGTAATCATTAGTTTAACTTCTGTTTTTTGGTTATTTTTATTCGTTCTGCTTGGTTTACCTTCGAAATCGTTCTTTAGGTCCCGTTTGAGCTTTGTGTTATAGATTTAGAATTTCTATAGATTTAGAATTTTTGTCTTTAATAAAGTAAATGTCATGTTGAGTAACAAAATGATTTGATGACACAGGCATTTTGTAAAACCAGTTGCATCTTTTTATTTATGAGGATAAAAAACGTAACCGGTTAATCATGCAGCAATCCACCAATCAGGATCGAGCGCACGCTCTGTTTTGAACTTGTTCTGATCGGCGCTTGGTGTATCTACTGATCACCAACATACAGTTCAGCATCAGTTCAACACCAAGCAGAACATTTAGAGAGGAATAAATGATGGAAGAAACTCCAGACTCGAACTCACCACAACACACATGGTTTTATTTGTGGAGGTTTTTTTTAAGCTTTTGTTCTCATGATAATTAATAGAAATCAATTAGTATTTGACACATTAAAATAATTGTATTAATAGATCGTGTGCTGAGAGTAACAGAGTCTTTTCACATAAAATCCGTTGATTAATTAAAGAGTCTTGTGAGAAAAATGATAATAGGAACATTATAGTTATAATAAATCATAGCACTTTGGATACTTAAGTACATTTGAAGGCAAATACGTTTGTGCTTTAACTCAAATGAGCATTTAAAGGGACACTTTTACTGGAGTCATATTTTACCGAGTGGATCTGTACTTTAACTCTGAAGAAAATATTCTGAACTTTTAATCAGTCCAGTTCCAGTGAATCATTGCCAAGACATACTGAAGGTGAAGAATAGAAAAATATAAGTACACCCTTCAAATTCTCACAATGACAATAAAAGCAGAGTGTTAAGCAGTTTGGTGTTCTGGAGAACTCAGTTATATGTCTGCATCACACAAGGAGGAAAGGTCATTAGCCATGACCTCAGAGAAGCAATTGTTAGTGTTAATAAATCTGGGATGGGGTTATAAGGCCATTTCCAAACAAATTTTAAATCAACGATGCATAGTTTAATTGTGGATAAGCAAAAGTTGCTTCTTTTTACAGAGACCACAGTTGAAGCGGAGGTAGAAAAACCAGCAGAAGCACCAGTAGTAAAAGAGATTCCAGTAGTCGAGGAGGTACCAGTTACCCCAGCAGTAGAAGAAGCTACCGTTGCCCCAGTAGTTGAGGAGGCACCAGTTACCCCAGCTGTAGGGAAAGTCCCAGAGAGTTTGATTGTAGCAGCAAGTGAGGATCAGCTCTCAGGAGAAGCTCAGGTGGTGGCTGATGTGACTACTTCAGATGAAGCCACAGCACCCCCTGCTACTCTGGAGGAGCCAGAGTCTAAGCATGAATTTGTGGTAGTGGTGTTGGAGGGAGCCCCCAAATCAGAAAAGAAGCACAAGGTTCTGGGTGTTTCTCCCATGGTTGGTAGGATCATCCCAGCTCCAGAGGATGAGGAACCAGCAGAACAGATAACAGGTAACCAGCATTTACATTAGTGTTCTCACTGACTTCATAGTCCAGGCAAATCATTCTTTATCCCAGCAAGTCAGAACCGGTTTGAAATGATAATGTATTAAATGAACCAACAGAATCACAGAAAATACATTTCAACAATAACATTTTCATATAACATAAAGATTAAAGCTTACCTGAAATATTTCTACAAATAATTCTCCATTTATTTTCTCGTGTGTTACACACTGTATGGACAAAGGTTTTTGGACACCTGGAATGAGGAAGGATTAATTTCTCCCTTCACTTGGAGACCTGAATCTGTTCCAGCATGACCTTGCCCCTGCACAATGCCAGAACCATGAGGATATGCTGAATTCGGTTTGGAGTGGAAGATCTCCTGCTATAGAGCTCTGAACCCAACCCAGGCCTCCTCACATTACATCAGTACCTGACTTTACTAACACCCTTTTGGCTGTATGAGCACAAATCTCGCCAAACACAATCCGACATCTAGTGGAACATCTTCCCAGAAAAATGGAGGTTTATTTTAACAGCAAATGGGGAGTAAATGTGGAAAAGCACATATATATGGTTGTGTCCACAAACTTTTCTCCATATAGTATTTGTATATATACATTTGATAGACAGACAGACAGACAGATGAACAGATTTAAGTGTAAAACTACTGTTTGAAAAGTCAGAAATTTGATGATAATTAATTTATTCCCCCAACAGGGCAAGCTCCACCTGCCTAAGATTCCGATGCGCTGATACGAGGGTTAATAAGGTAATACATTACAATAGATTTATCAGTTTTTACTCAAATATTTATGCAGATGTAGTGTTACATGTACCCTATTAAAGTGCATTTGCCTATTTACCCAAATACTGTAGAGAACGGTGGTTTATGCTGTCTAGCTGAAGTCAGCATATTATCCGTTTATTACATTGTTTTGCATGTTTTACGTCGTTAAATGTGTCTCTTCCGAATTAAATAAACATATAATTAAGCTAAAATCTTAAAGGAATAATTGGTTCAGCTGAAAAAAAGTTACACCCTTGTCTTAGGTTTTTATTTCATTGCAAATAGTTGTGAAGTACAGTAGAAGTTATACATACATACATGTTATACATAGTGACATGCCCTAAAAGCTGCCACTTTTGGGGTCCTTTAGCAGGGCCCTTAACTCTCTGTGCTCCAGCTTTCTAACATCGCTGGAACATGCAAAGAAAGAATTTTACAGTGCTGTAAAGTATATGTGACAAATATAAAGCACATTTCTTTCTTTCTTTCTTTCTTTCTTTCTTTCTTGTAAGTTACTCTGTCGTCCTGATTATTGTCATGAGCTCTGTACATTTCTAAGCTAAACTATGTGCTCATCACTTTGATCTTCAGCTCTTGTTGACTTCATTGTCTTTGTGCAAAATTATTAATTATTAATTAAGCCATTAAACATATCTTTGTTGAGGAGCTACATTTCAGGAAGGTGACTTTCTGTTTTTCTCTCATACCAGAAGTCCTGTTGTTGTTCACCTGTTCCCTGATGAAGGCTAAAACTTCCTCTGTTTAAAGCCTCATCTGTCACTTAGACGTTACTTTCAGATTGGATGGATTGACCTGCACTGCATGGATTAGACCCAGACAGACACCGGAGCCTCTTCATATGATACGTCGTTATTCTGTTTACTTGTAAGATGAGCCGAAAACTGAAACCCGTCATCTAGTATTAGACATCATTAGACATCATCTAATTAACAGCCCTAGATGAAGAGTGTGTGTGTGTGTGTGTGTGTGTGTGTGTGTGTGTGTGTGTGTGTGTGTGTGTGTGT
>JAAIIK010000052.1:1476244-1486995 GCA_014706435.1 Silurus glanis | reverse complement strand
TGTGTGTGTGTGTGTGTGTGTGTGTGTGTGTGTGTGTGTGTGTGTGTTAGAGCTTAACACTCCAATATGAAGAACTAGTGAAGATCATTTCATATTCGATATTTATTCTTATTTCATCTCACATGGTGAAGTATTATTTATAACTCCTGGATGATGATCCTGTAAAATGCTGTGAAATAGGAATTTGGATGTTCACCAGCTTTCTTTTCTATCTGTGAAAGATCTTTTTGTGGTTAGGTTCTGATTTTTATATGAAACCCAACTATTTTATAGTATTTAGGAAATATCTCAGTGCAGCTGGACTGGATCCTGACACGCCCCGGTGTATTACAACTCGGTTCTACCTCAAAATAAACCACCGTTTCACTTCTGATCTCTTTCATTTCCCCCTGTATATGTTTAAAAAGAATTTAGGAACCTGAATGTCATTTTGTTTTTTTTTCCCTATTGTTTCTCGTGTAGAGGTTTTTTTCAGTGTTCGATGGATATGTCGAGTTTATTTCCTTGCTGTCATGAAGTGCAGGGATTACACGTAAATGTTGCATTTTCATGTTCTCAGAAATAAAAAAGTGTGTAACGGTGATTTCTGTGGTGTGAACGGTTTCTCGATTTGTTGACTTATGAATCCGAAATTTTGTATTTTATCATGAATCAAAGATCAAATCAATTTTGTAGCAGATTCTGTCATATCTGCAAATTCCTTATAAATGCAAAACGAATCACTGTAGCAGATTCAACTGAAAATATATTACTGACGCGTATCGTGTCGATGGGATTCAGCGCCGTCGTCGAATATCGATTGGTTTCCTTATGAATTAAAATTTTCCGTAAAAGCAATTGTCAAAAAATCCATTCAGATATGAAGGTATGTATCAGATCATATAGCGTAGCAGCTTCACTGTAAACTGTATAATAATTTTGTGTGATTTCAGTCTAATTTTGCGTCGTTCCTTTGAATCGACTCTTTTCGTGGCAGATTTAAAACCTATATACTGTAAAGGATTGAGTTGTATTTGTCAAAAATTGACTCAGATATTGTTTTTTTGAAATAACAAATGAAAAAATTTTAGTAGATTGCTTTGTAATGTCAAAAATCAACCTGTAGAGCTCGTAGAGGTTAAAACCGAATGGCATCATAGCGGTTTCACTGTGTAAATTGTGTACAAATTTCGTATGAATTTGAATGTCCTTAGTGTCGTGTCGTCTCCTTAAAAAAATTAACTCGTATCGTAACAGATGCGAAACGAATGTACTGTACAGGATTCGGTTGTATCGTCAAATATGTACATGATTCATACGGTCAAACCGCTACGAGCCGTACGATCGCTATATGCTGTCCGATACAATTTTTAAAATTTTTTGTCAGATTGTAGGAACATGATCCCCTGGTCACACTGCAGGATCTCGGTTGTCATAATGTCAGACTGCACACACAAGAAAAAAGACTAGTCTGAAATTTTACGTCAATCCATGTCACGTTCAGACCCCACATTCTCTCACTAGCGATAGCTAGCAGCGAACAAAAACATTTAGTTACTAACATGCCTCGATAGTAAAAAACGTCATACAAACACTTATTTTTGCTTCATAATTCAATTCATTTCTCTTCTTGCTGTACTGTCCATCTGACTCGACATTTTCCCTGAGATGGTTTGGAGTTCGCGTTAATCGCGTCATCAGCTCCGGCGCTCCTATTGGTTCTTGGTTTTGACGATCGTCGTAGAAGTCACGCTGCTGCAAAGAGTCTGAAAACTTCTGACACTGATAGAATTTTATAGAAGGAAAAAAAAAAGTTGCGGCCGTTAATCTAGAAACCAGCTATCAAAGACTACTGATTTAAATCATAAAAATCTTTTCTAAATTTGTCGCAGAAAACCACATTGTGGCCAAAATCGCACAGCGTGAGCTCGGCATATGACTAATATCCTTGGTGTCGTCAATACAGATATCTAATGGCATTTGGCAGATGCGCTTTCCCAGGGACACTTACAGTTATCTCAGTAATTGAGGGTTAGGGGCCTTGCTTAAGGGCCCAGTACTGGCAGCTTGGTGATATTGGGCTTTGAACTCATGGAAGTCCAACATCTTATCCCCTGAGCTACCACTTAATCGGCATAAAAATTGTATCGACTTTCGTCGACCGCGTTATATTTATTTTGTTTGTTTATTTTTCTGTTTTTTACGTATTATCGGCTCGCTCGTGCCGTCCTTGATGACGTCAGTGCGAGGGCGGGGGCCGGGGTATGGGGGCGGGTCGTGTGAGGGGAGGAGCTTCACTTCTGTTCACTTGAGTCCTGCAGAAACGCCAGAGAGACCCAGAGAGAGGACCAGAGAGTAAATCAATACTAAGTGAATTTAACACACGGTTAAAAAAAAATTATAAATAAAAAAGGCGTGTTGAAGGATCTACGCAGGGTTCCGCGGTAGATGTCGGTGTAACAAAAAACTTTTGTCTACAGTCGTGCTAGTGGTGAGCCTCCGCCGGTTGCGCTGTTAGCCCGGCTAGCTGTTTGTTTACGTCGCGGGGCTCGAAGGGGGGGCAGAGAGAGAGAGACCTGCCCGCCGGCTTAGCGTTGACGTTTGTCCCGGATTTTACCCTGAAGATCCGAAATTAGACCCAGGAACGAGGTAAGAACCGGGTGAGAGTGTGTGGAAGAGTGGTTTATCGCTAGATAATTTCCTCTGGAGCTCCTGAACTGACAGCAGGGACCGAGCTGTGGCCTGCTAGTGCTAGTTTTCATGCTAGTTTTCATGCTAGCTCCTGCCAATTTCGCGTCTCTTTTTTTTTATTCCGTTTCTGCAGCTTTAACCTTGTGGTGAATTTACAAAACGAGTGCACGCGTACACATTTATATATATATATAAATGTATATATATATATATATATATATTTTTTTTTTTAATACTGACACAAAATCAGGAAACTGAAAACGGATCGAGATGCATCGCTTTAGCCGCTTCGCCTTTTCACGAACTGTCAGGATCCAACAAACTCATCTCATCTTCCACACCACAGGCTCTCAGTGATGCCCATGTTCTCCAGAGTTGATCACAACATTCATCTTTAACTCATATTAAGTCATTTATATGTCTGTAATTTTATATAATGTAATGAATTCGACAAGCCAACCAAAATAAATTAAATAAGTGGTTGACAGCTGACATTTTATTGACCATGAGTCAGGAATATTCATAATAATAATAATAATAATAATAATAATCAATAATGCACTATTTCATTTGCACAATTTCCATACACGTCCCATCCTTGCACAAAGAAACTTAAACAGCATTCGACAGGTTGAAATGAGAAATCTGGTGTTGAAGTGATGGATCGTATCCGTTTATACTACACAAATACTTCTGATATTAAAACAACAAAACAAAGAAATGATTCATGGATTCGATCTTGGGTCTGACCAGCATTTAAACCGAACACGTACAAGCAGGTTTATTTGTGAAAATGATTTGTACGACGTACACATAAAAAAAAAGGGAACATTTCTTCATAAAAATCCTGTGAATTCGACAAAATCATGTTTCAGCTCCTTGTGCACCTGAATGTGTGTAGATATACAGTATTTAATGTAAGCCCAGACCATATTGGTGAAATTATCATTTACATCAGAACCTCCAAGTCAGGAGTTGCAGGATCTCAAGAATGTCAATAGATATAGTTATTTTATTTAATGTACATTTTGCCCTTTGTATATATACACACATACATGCATCCATAGATCTATAGCTATACAGCACCTGTGAAACTTACCAATGGAGTGGGTATAGAGGGAGAAATGGAGGGGACCAAGTACTGAGCCTTGTGGGACACTAGTGGTGAGTCTGCACAGGGCAGATGTGGATCCCCTCCATTTTACCTGGTATGAGCGACCTTCCAGGTAGGAAGAAAACCCTAGTCCGGACAGTTTGTTTTTCCAAACATTCAGCTAAAAACTTGCCAAAGATGTTCTTCACTAGTTGGAGATTTCTTTATGCGATTCAGTTCATCCCAGAGCAGTTCAATAAGATCTAGGTGCGGTGACTGGGCAGGTTACAGAGCTCGGGCATACGCTTCAGCTCGTCGTCTTGTATGGTCAAGTCGTTTCTACTGCACCGCGGTCCAGACGGATTTGCATGGTGTGAGTTGATGTACGGAATGGTAGCCGTGTTGAACAGCTGTACAGTTGACCTTTTATGGGGTTTTGTATACATCGATCTCTGCAGTTGAGCCGCACCAGGAGCAGAAAATCTGTGCTTTTGCAGTAAAACTTCTACAAACAAATCGATACTGCATGAACGCAACATGTAGGTTTTTTAGACGATATTTTTTGCAGCATTCTGTCTACAAATTTCTGTTAATGAAGCGCCAATAAAAGATGTGTTAAAGTCTGAGCTGAACTTTAGTACTCAAATATTAATCATTAAAATTTTACCGAGGTCCTACACAGATCGACGCCACAAACATGGACTTATCCGTGATTCGTTGACCGGAGAGTGTTTCTCAGACTGGTTTCAGGAAATTGTGGAATCGAGCCACCATTCGATCCAGGACAAACAAAAATCTGTGTTAACTAGCCAGGCAGGAAATAAAGTCGAAATAACCCCCCCCCCCCTTTATTCTTCTTACCTTCTCATATTTCTCCACCCTTACTTTTTTATCCTTTTCACTTCCTCATCAGACACATGTCTCCGAGTCTGATCTGTCCCCACACACTCCCTCACACACACGCATATTAGCGTGCGAACATTCACCTGATCTTCACAGGTCTTTGCCTCTGCGTGGTTGTAATTGTGGTTATTTATAATTGGATGTAAATACTCCACATTATAGTGCTGTGTGGAGAGAGTAGGAATATTTTCTCCCACCTTTTAACGCCATAAAAGATTCAGAGTGTAGAATGAAAGCAGCATGAGTGCAGCCCACGTGACTGGACTGGGAGGAAACAGATCTCTTCCTCTTTTTGTGTCTGTTGTCCACACACACGCACTTTTTCATTCTGGAGGGAAATGATTGATTCATCAATGGATCCTTATTAGATTGAAATGCTGTGTATCATGTGTATAAACTAGGCTGAAGTTGGCTTGTGGTGATCTTTAATTTTAGCCCACCATGCCATGTATATTAATAACATAAATAAAATAAAATAAAAAACATGCTATTTGTAAAAACTTTAAAAACTGGACGATAAATTGGATTATTTCTCGTTGTACTCTGAAAAAAATTCATGTTTTCTGTGTTTTTATTCGGGCTGTCAAAGTGAACGCGAACGAATTATAACGGCACTAATTTAATAAACCATTTGTGTTAAAAATAGAAATAAATAAACATAACAGAGGGGAAATCGAAACTTTAGAACGCAACGCAAATACGTTTTAACGACATCCTTTCTTTACTCTAAAAATACTTTAGAGTTCCTTTAGATATAAAAATATAAAAATAAACGCCACCGAAAAATGATTTGTAATCGCTAAACATTGCCTTGCCAGACAATTCCGGCATCGACTGAGAGGAAAGCAACCAGAACCGGGAAATAATTCTTAAAGGAGCCACGTACCGTATTTAACAATGAAAACAAACACCAAAGAAAAAAAAAGAAACATCTTAAATTCATATTTAAATAATAAATTCCAGAGTGTAAAATTAATTAAATAAATATAAAAAAAACAAAGGTGTGTTTTTATATATATATATATATATATTATAGGACCATTTTCGGGCGCCTCTGCAGTATCTGCTTAAAACACATTGATACATGTGTTCACTTTGTACAACTTTCTGTAATATTTCTCGAAATTAATAATCAAAATTCATTTAAACAAAAGTGTCTCTGTGTTGCCTCACCGCGGCTCCCAGTTTTCCGGTGTGACCCCGAGCTTGGTATTGATAATATTTTGAAAGATGAAATCGCCTGGACACAGAGAACCCACTGATTTATTAATAAATAAAAGCCTCCAGAACAAAAATTTGGGATCTAATCTCTTTCCAGGGATTCGTTGTCATACATATTTCACCAGAAAGGAAAACACACCAGGGCACATACTCGGTGGATATTACCCTTAATTGTGAATGTGTGTGCGCCGTGTGATGCTCTGGCGTCCAAACCAGGTTGTGCTCCACCCAGTGTCTTTAGGTTCAGCTCCGGCTTCAGGATAAAACCTTTCCTGAAGACGAACGAATGACCACCCCAACCCCCCCACGATTTCCTTCCTGGTCCTGCGTGTTCGAGATGCGAGAACCTGGTCCTAATCGGGAACTCGGATAAGTATCTCGGACCTGGGCATTGCCCTAATGGGAAAAAAAGTAAATACAGTGTGCAGGTGCCAGTTACCATGGTTGTATTTATTGTACTGGGTAACAGCGATGTTGAAAATGAAGCAAAAACACATACAAGTCACTACTTTGCTGATATACACTGAATTTGTTGAATGAAGAAAAAATACATTTGAAATGACCGGAGCTTTAATGGGTATGTTTTTTCGTCTTGTTTGCATGTAGCTTTTGGGACGAATGTTTTAACCCAGCACGGATTAAACGTCCTGTGGCAAACATGAAGGGCCCGTTGAGTTTTCTGTTTAAAAATGAGTCACATCTGCCCCGCCCTGCTCTGTCTTTCTTTTCCCCCTCTAATACATACACAGACACACACCACAACAGTCTGTCTCTCAAGAGCTTCCATTTCACACCAGCACCAAGTGAGTCACGGGTGCGCGAGTTCACGTTTGTGAAGGAAAAAAACAAACATTTCCGGACCTGCATTTTAATTGATCTTCATGGTCCTGTTAGGTTTGCTGGATAAGCGGCGCCGACCTACAGGACTGCGTGGTACAGAGGGAATGAGTCATGACCTCGGTGGTGGTAATAGACGGTGGAGGGAACGTTCTGGAGTACGTCACCGGGGACGAGGAGGCGCAGCAGGTCGGCAACATCTTCACACACCACAAAACACCACGTGCACATCCCTCTTCATACAAATAAAACACTGCACTCAGATCTGGGAGACCATGGAGGTTGGACTTTAAAGTGAAATGTGCCAGTCTGGTTCACAGAGTACGTTAGGAGGCTAGATCTGTACAGAACTTTGAACAATTTTTTTGTTTGAATATGAACATGATGAGACGACAAAAAACACACCTGCTGAGCATGCTAAATGAGATGGAGTTCAGAAAAAACTTCAAAAAACGAACAAATCATTCGAACAAAACATTTTCTTAAACAAAATCGAATATCATGTATTTGAAATGACGTAAGTGTTTCCTGTGTTAAACTAGTTTATTTTTTTAAGAAAAGAAAAATATATACTATATAATGAGTATATGGTTTGGATCAACTCTCCCTACGTCTCTTATTGCACTTGAGTCTAGAGGTTAACTGATTCGATCTGATCGTTCGATAGTTAATTGCTGGCAAAAATCCAAAGCGATAGTTTTTCCGGGTTGCGTTATACAGTACGAGAGTGGCCTCTAGAGGCGAATCACTGACATCACGTGTCACACATCTTTTTTTTTTTTTTTCTATTCATTTTGGATGTAAATATTCTTATTTATTTGAGTGATACTTTTTGTTTCAGTTTAAATGCATGTCTTTTATTTACTTCAATATTTATTGATAATATTATTTATTATAATATTACATATTTGTTTTATTTAGCACATTTTCATGATTCAGTAGGTTTTTTTGGGGGGTAATAAAGTTCAGTACTATTTCACATGAAGTATTCTAATTTTTTTTTCAGTATCCATTTTAAAAATTGTTAATTAATCACTTGACCTCTAATTAAGTCTCCCTGGGCTTCAGGGTGCAATCAAGGTCTAAGTGAGAATACTTGCGTGTTATTGATTTTTTTTTTTTTTTTCGCGTGTCCTCAGGAGGTGTGCTGTGAAGACACTGTGATCCACGAGGACGAAGTCGAGTGTCCCGCGGTGATCGTGGAGCAGGTGAACAGCGCCGAAGTGGAGCAATGCTACGCCGCTCAGGTGCTCGTCTGCGACGACGAGAACACCTACCTGATGCAGGAGGTGGTGGAGGAGCAGGTGGTGGAGACCGAGGTGCAGGAGACCGAGGTGCAGGACTCGGATATAGGTAAGCCGTCTCTGATTTTTTTTTTCTTTCTAGGGTAGATCTAGAACTGTTGCCCCAAAATGAAGTCAAAAGAGTGTTTAAGAAGCTCATGCAAGGGTGATTAATGTACAGCAAGGAGATGAGTTTGTGAGTGGAACGGAGTTGCTGAATATGCGTTGAAAATAAAATTAGATAGATCAACTTAATTTTATTAGCAGTTGTTGGTTTTTTTTTTCCTCCAGACACATGAAACCAGGAATAAATAGGATTTATTTTAGCACATTTATTTACATATGTTTTTAATTGATGATAGTTGTGAACATCTGATTGTATAATTCGAGGGTGGAAACAGTCTTTTCTTTTCTTTTTTTTTTTTTAGAAACTACATACATGTTCCTTCTGTTTCTATGTAACAAACTCAGAGTATGAAGATTTCCTTCAACCAGACACAAATATAAATGTACAAGAACTGGACTGATTCTTCATTGAAAAAAATCCTCCTTTAGCATGAATAACGACTTTACACACTCTCGGCATCCAGACAGTTCGTTTTTTCCAAACACTCCTCCTGGAAAACCTGCCGACTGTGTTTTTCACTAGTTGTAGATTTTTCTTATGATCCGGTGAATCCCAGAGAAGTTCAATGGGATTTTGGTGGGGTGACCAGGCAGGCCATTCCATCATAGATACCACTCCAGTCCACTGTTTGCTCTATAAATGACGCTTACGGGGCTCGGACGTACGCTTCGGCTCATCGTCTTTGAGTATTAGTATAAGTCGGTTCCAATGAGTCTCAGTCCAGACAGGGGTTGAAGTATGGGAATAATAGCCATGTTGGTCCAGTATTCCTTTCACCTGGAATAAGCCTCCAACCTTTTTGGCTCTAAAAAAAAATTATTACGCTACCACCTGTTTGTTATAATTTGTAAATAGAGATATATTAAACAATTGAGGGATTATCTGTTATTAAACATCAAACTGATTCCTTTGTTAACTTCATATTGATCTAAAATATTATACAAACTTTTGTTTTCTTTTACTGGTTGTAATTCTGATGGCTCAATAGCGCCCTCTGCTGGTGTTTTAACGGACATTCGGAGAACTTGTGTCACTTGAGAAAGGAAATAATAGCGTTTAAACAGTACGGTTGATGTTTTAATAATTATTATTATTTTTTAAGTGTAATGAGTGAAGATACTTAACGAGATCCGCTCGAGTGCGTGTATTTATAGTGCTGGAACAGGCAGCATGGCGTCGAGACGGCGGAGGGATACACAGTGACGCGAGGGAAGGGGGAGGTAAAGCCTCGCGGCGGTGCGGAAGTAGTCCGTGCTCTAAACTGCGCGCAGACACACACACGGGGGGGGGGAACATGGCGGCTCGAGTTCACGCGGAACCCGAAAACCAGCTGGACCTACTCCTCAAAGCGGGTAAATAAACGCGGTTTGAACCCCCTCATCCGAGGGGTAAAACATGTCGTTTTTAGAGCTCCGTTTCCGTGCATGTCTGCGTGCGCGCACACGGGGTGGGCGGGTGGATGCGTCCCTTTCGGAAGCGCAGGATGCAACGGTGCTGGGTTTCTTTTTTTTATCCGGAAGTGCGTGCGTGTAAAGAAAAACGGATTATATATAAGATTAGTTCATATAAATATATATATGTGTGTGTGTGTGTGTGTGTGTGTGTGTGCAGGGATTGCATCCTGAATGTGTGTCTTGTAATGTGTGTGTGTGTGTGTGTGTGTGTGTGTGTGTGTTGTTGTTCCCCGCTAACGGGACAGATGTGGTGGGAAAGCCGGAAGTTCAGATGGATGTTCTGTATTGTTTTGTTTTTTTAGGGGGGGGGTTCCCCTCTTCCTCGTCCTCCTCTTCGTCCTCCACCTCTCTATGGTTAAACGCGTTTCCCGACTCGTTATTAATCCAATTATGGTCGAATTTTTTTTATTTTTTTTTATTTTTATTTTTATTTTTTCTTTATTATTCAACTCGTTTTATTCTTCATCTAAATTCAATCAGTTCAACCATATTAATTAATCTTATTATATTATATGATTTAAGGATTTAGTTTGTGTTCCCTCTATTTTTCTTTTCTTTTTTTTTCTTTTTTTTTTTTTTTTTTTTTAAGTTGATGTGATGGCGGAAGTGTTTTAGACGTAATGGGTGTTTTTTCTTTTTTTTTTCTCTCTTCCTCTCGGGGCTGACGTATATTTTTTTCAAAAATCGTCACTCGGCCAATCAGAAAGCAGGAATGCAGACAGTTGAGAGGCAGACAGCCAATCAGATCGAGGGGCGGGTCTTAATGGACCCTGACGTTGACTCATGTCCGGAGAGAGGGAGAGATTGTAAACACGGAAGTTTGAATATTGTTTATCTCCGACGGAAGTTTGAGCTTCTAAAAGCAACTTTTCGATCAAGAACTGACGTTATAATGCTGTAATGTTTTCTTTATGATGTAAAAATGGTTACAGTTTTATTTATTTTCATTTTCCCCTAGTGAAAAAAATATTGGAGAAAAAGGAAGGTCTTTATATATCATTTACAGAGAGAAACACACATCTATTAGATATACACAGTTATGTTATATAGGTTATATATAAGGAAGCAGCTTTTTGGATAATAATTTTTGCTCTCTCTCTCTCTCTCTCTCTCTCTCTCTATATATATATATATATATATATATATATATATATATATATATA
>JAAIIK010000052.1:1449118-1464422 GCA_014706435.1 Silurus glanis | reverse complement strand
AGAGAGAGAGAGAGAGAGAGAGAGAGAGAGAGAGAGAGAGAGAGAGAAAATAGATAGACAGATACTTAAACAAATAGATAAATGAACATAGATAGATAGAGACATAGACAGACAGGTGGAAAGATATACAGATAGGTAGACAGAAAGATATATACATAAACATAAAGCTCTAAGGAGACAAGACAGGCAGACAGACAGACAGATAGATAGATGGATGGATATGGACAGTAATGTAAATAGACAGACAGACAAACAGACATGTAGATAGACAGACAGATATACAAATGCATATACAGACAGACAGACAGGTAGACAGATACATATACAGACAGACAGACAGACAGGTAGACAGATACATAGACAGACAGACAGATACACAGACAGACAAACAGGTATACAGACAGACAGACAGGTAGACAGATACATAGACAGACAGACAGACAGACAGACAGACAGACAGACAGGTAGACAGATACATATACAGACAGACTGACAGACAGGTAGACAGACAGACAAACAGGTATACAGACAGACAGAGAGGTAGACAGATACATATTCAGACAGACAGACAGACTGACAGGTAGGTAGACAGACAGACAGATAGACAAACAGGTAGACAGACAGACAGACAGACAGGTAGACAAACAGGTATACAGACAGACAGGTAGACAGATACATAGACAGACAGACAGACAGAGAGGTAGACAGACAGTTTATAAAGTAAACGCGTCACCAACTTTGAATAATGGAAATGACATCACGTGACTAGCCAGCTTCAATAGGAAATAAATTGTGATCGCGTGAGTCACTTCGCACAACGTGTACAATCTACAATCACCATCATCATCATCACCACCACCACCTTCATCACCACCTTCACCATCACCTCCTGCTCCAGGTTGATCTGAATCACCTCTCCACCTGTTACAGTTCCGGGCGAACACAAGACTCACCGTGTAGTGATGGAGATGAGCGGCTGGGTTTCAGCGGCCTCGGTGCGGTACAGGAAGCTCGTCCACAGCGGCTCACTGAGGGACCTGATCTCAGGGAGAGCCCGTGTTTCAGCTCAGCGGCGGGTGTGGGAGTGGACCCCAGCGATGAGAGGCAAAGCACGGCCAGATGTGAGGAGCAGCGCCTTACCGGATACATTATAACTCAGCTCTCATAAAGCACGAAAACACCAGCTAAATATACAGCTTTATAATCCCGTAACCCACAAAAACCGACCGAATATAAACCAATAAAAGATATTTATTTGCACTGAAACTATTTCTGTTCACGAACCCCGGCGCAGTAAAGCCGGTACTGCTCTACTCAGTTTCATCATTCCCCTAGAGACACTCTCCATTCGCATCACAGAGGGAGACTCAATCAATATGTTCACATAAATACAAGTAAAAGAAGGCTTCAAGTTGTATTAATGCATTTTTAAAATAGAAACAAGTATAAAAGACGTTTATACTCGTAGTCTTTTACTGTTGCGTTACATTTTTAAAAGTCGAAATAGAACAGTTGTTAGAGATTCCCCCTACATACAGTGATAAATGGTTCGTTCCGGATCGCATTGTGATTTCTGGGTGAAAGGGAAAAGCGGAGGGGGTGGGGGGAAGTGCGTCGGCGATGACGTCAGAATGTTTCCTCTTCTGTTCTTCCCTTTTCCGGTTAATTTAACCAATGTAAATAAACAAACAAACAAACAAATCAATAAATAGTGTTACTTACGGAAGTCCTAAGAGGCCACGCGTTATAATATACTGTTTATTTTTTGTTTTCTCGTGATCACGACTTGATTTTCACGTGAACTCGACACAACAAAAGTTTCCTCGTCATAGTTTTCTCGTGATCGTGACCTAACAAACGTATTTATGGTTATTGTTTTTCCATGATGCTGCCTCTAGACCATTTTTGAGACCAAAAATCTCAAAAACTTTAAATATATCCCCAAGTGTAGTCACCGAAACCATCAAACTCCATGATGAAACAGGCTCTCATGAGGAACCGGCACAGGAAAGGAAAACCAAGAGCTACCTCTGCTGCATAAGATACGTTTAGTAGAATTACCAGCCTACGAGTTACACAAATGCTTATGGGATTTGAAATCTCAGACATATTTCAACATCCACTGTTCAGAGGAGACTGTGTGAATCAGGATTTCATAGTCGGTTTTCAGTAAAGAAAACATTACTTAGGAAAAACTTCAAGTAGAAGAGACTTGAGAAAAATAAGGAAAGGATCAGTGGAAAACAGTCCTTTGGGTCCAAATTTGAGATTTTGAGTTCCAACCTCTGTGTCTTTATTAGACATACAGAGGGTAAACGGATGGTTTCTGAATGTGTGGTTCCTTCTGTGAAACATGGAGGAGGAGGTGTGTTGGCATGAAGTGATTTGCTGATGACACTGTTGGATATTTAGTCAACATCAAGTGTACAATTAACCAGCATGGTTGCCATTGCATCTGGGAACCATCATTCATTTTTTCAACAGAACAATGACCCCAAACACACTTATGTAAAAGCTATTCACTTTATTACACAATGGTTTTTCTTAGACACTGTATATATATGTGTACATTTATAGATTAAAGCCCAACAGTTTCCACTGTGTATTAATTATCCTCCACCCTTTATCAGTGTCATTTCCTGACCACAGCATCGCTGTGATAGTCTTTAAACTTAGTTCTGATATTGACACTTTCGGAACCCTCTTAGCAACGCCACGTCAACAACATGCAATAAGCAAACCTGCAATAAACTTCCCAATCCAACCCTGAACAATGTGTGTTTAATAATAAAGTTATTGAAAACATGGCCATGGTGCTACGTTCTCAAATGTTTCACTCAATGTACCAGGAAATGTTGTGGGGAAATCTTATATTTATCTAGAAGCTCTTCACTGTAAAACAACTACAAAGAACTTTAAAAAGGGAACCAATATGGCGTTCGTTTCAGAAAATTGAAATAGTGTAGATGTAAAAAATAGCCTGGTGGCATTGTATTTAAACAGTGGTGTAAAGCATTCGAATAAATGTACCTCGTTACTGTACTTAACAATTTTTTTTTTTTGCTGACTTTCTAGTTTGACTTAAAGATTAAAGATATAAGCAACTTTTACTCTCTTCTCAACAACATTTATGATTCAATAGATGTATTTTTTACTCCACGATATTTTGACAATTATTACATGTTGCACCTCTGTAGAAGAGGTCATTAAGGCTCAACACTCCCCTACCTGCATCTGCTGATGAATATTTGTCTTTAATTTATCCAAAAAAATGATTGACTTTAGTTTTATCTGTCAACTGAATACTAATGGTTCTTCTCAAGTTAAGTCAAGAGTCAAGTCAAGAGGCTTTTATTGTCATTTCTACTATACACAGTGGTGCACAGTACACAGTAAAAACGAGACAACGTTCCCCCAGAACCCTGGTGCTACACTTAACAACAACATAGAGCTACAACACAACACAAAGCTACATAAAGTGCAAACAGTGCAGATGACAAACAGTACAGACAGACCGTACAGAAAGTACAAACAGACAGACAAGACAACACACATAACACAAGATAGAAGAGATTCTACTTTGTGACCTGAAACTATAATTTGATTCATTAATTAAAGATCGCTTTTTGAAAGATTGCTTTATCACTTTGCCTTTTTTTTTGACTGACTCGTTTGTTTTATTCCGGCATGTAGAAGTGGCTGTTGTGTTGATCTTGGTTAGTGTTGAGGTGTACAATTTGAGTATTTTATGAAATAAAACCTCACAAAAAAAACTTTTGCTTTTCACAAACATGTATCTTGGTGTTGAGGACTACATCTTTAAGCCTACGTTCAATAGGAGTCAAACACTCAAGTACTGTTCAAATCAGATACTCTTTCACTATAGACTTGTTATTGAGTTTTGGCATAAGCAATCAATAAAACTTATTCAAGTATTATTTTCAGGTACACTTTTGACCTCTGCATTTAAATTTCCTGTATGTATAACAAGGCCAAGTGCTTCACCAAGGCCTGTGTGAAAGTTTGTGCAACTCTAATATATCACATATATACTAAAATATCACATATACAGATTAATATTGAGGAATATATGTATGTTTCTAGAGTTAATTTTGTTCTTCTATTCCTTTCTTTTATTGTTAAAATCAATGTCAGAATTGTTTGCTATGTGTGCACAGTAACATTGTATTAAATGATCATTTCCAGTTTCAAAACTGCTGGAATTAAGACAGGAGACCCTTCAGTAGACACCTTTTTCTTCACCATGTTTCTCTCTGTAGCTCACAAATCCCATCCCCCATCGTCTTCTATCATGTTCTATCATTCATAATCTCCAATCAGCCTGGTTCCTCATCAGTCCCCATTCAATCCCCATCATCAGGTGGTGGGGGTGGTGATATCTCAGTGGTTAAGGCTCTGAGTTTTGATCAAAAGGTCAAGGGCTCAAGCCTCAGTATCGCCAATTTACCACTCTGGGGGCCCCTGAGCAAGGCCCCTAAGCCTCAGTGCTCCAGGGGTGCTGTATCATGGCTGACACTGTCGGTTAGATGGGGTCTGCCTCACTTGCCTCATGGGAGGGTATTTATTCTTACATGCTAGAACATCTGGTATCATGAAATCTTAATTTTTTCTGATCTTGGTGTGAAAATGTGGGGTGAAGAGAAGACAATGAATTCATATAAAACAGAATAATATAATAAGAATAAAACTCATTTTTTGCCAAAAAGAACAAACATTTTACATCCCTGAAAACGAAGAATACTCACTTTCTGAAAACATTTGGCGTACAATGTTATAAAAGAGAATTATGGTGAATTTCGAGTGGACCGATTGGAAACGCATTTCTGCTGGCCAGTAAAGCTTTCATCAGGAAGAATCAGAGCCAGCAGCAGAAATATTCCTCTGAGGAATCTGGTCTGCATAGATGAGAAATCCCGTGAACATGCTGTCAGTCCAGAATGGATCAAAGAACAGACCGTTCTGCTCAGAGTAGAAGATCTGAAGCCACACCTGGTCTTCTTTCTGGAGCCGGAGAACAGTGGAGCCTGATGCTACATCGTGGTTCCCCGTGTTGGCATCGAAAGTCTTGATCTTGTACTGGCCGTTGTGGACGAGGCCGATCGCCAGGTGCTTGTTAGCCAGCGTGATGTCGTAGCTGAAGTAGTAGACACCTGGGACGGCGCAGGTGAACTTGCCGCTGCTGGTGTTGTAATGGCCACCTTCGTTCATCAGGATGCGGTCGAAGCGGATGGGTGTGCGCTCCTTGGGATAGCTCTTGCTGATTGTGACTGAGAAGGCTGAGCGTGCTTGCGTGCCGCACTCGCATCCACCGGGGACGCCAGCTTCACCCTGATCTCCCGTTTCACCCTTCAGCCCTACAGACCCGCGTATACCAGGTGCCCCCTGTGCCCCCTTCAAACCTCTGGGCCCTGCCCTCCCTATAACCCCTTGGCGACCTTTCAGTCCTGGTTTCCCAGGGTTCCCTGTGCGACCTGGTTCTCCTGAAATTAAAGACAGTGGAGTTTTCACCATATTTAACAGTTAACAGACGACTATTATACACTATATTGCCAAAAGTTTGCGGACACCTGGCCATAAGATTGGTATGTACTTTTTAAAAATTGCATTCTACATTCAGTCCCCATTTGCTCTTGTAATAACCTTCAGTCTTCTGGGGAGATGTTCCATTATATTTTTTGGAGATTTGTGCCCATTCAGACACATTTAGTAAAGTCAGGTACTGATGTAGGTGAGGTGAGGAAGCCTGGGGTGTAGTCAGTGTTTACAGTTATGCCAAAGGTGTTCGTTAGGGTTGGAGCTCTATAGCAGGTGATCTTCCACTCCAACCCATGTAAAACAGATCTTCATGGAGCTGGCTTAGTGCACAGGGGCATTGTCATGCAAGGGCAAATTTCATGCTACTGCATCCAAAGACATCATGTATAATTGTGTACCTTCAGCTTTGCGATAACAGTTTAGGAAAAAAAACACATATGGCTGGGAAAGTCAGGTGTCCCAATACTTTTGTCGATATAGTGTACTTTACAATATTATAAAATACATTTTTCATGTTGCTCTGTGTTACTCTGGGGTTCTGGTTACAAAGCGCTCGTTAAGTAATAATTAAATAACTAATAAAACGTTACACGATTATGCAGTTCATTTAAACAGACTGTTCTGTGTTACCTTGCTCTCCTTTATCACCCTTGTCCCCGTCCGTGCCGTCCTGTCCATCGGGGCCTGGAGAACCCATCTGTCCTGCTTTGCCGCTGGGCCCTGCAGGCCCCGGGCTGCCCGGGGTTCCTGGAGGTCCCGGTAAACTGCACGCAAGCTGGGATGAGTGAATTGTAAAGTTGTGTTGTTTCCTCCCGGTGGGTTTCACAGTTAGGACAAAAGAGAGAGACAGCAGCAGGCAAGCGGCCAGGAAGAGCAGATTCACGGCACAGCTGTGACTGCAAAACATCACCAAGATTTGTGTTGCATTCTTTACATTACATTATGTGTGCCCTTTTTTCAAGTGTTCACTAGTTTTCAAACGACTCTCTGCTATTATCAAGGGTTCATCTTTCTTTATGGCAAAAAACACCAAACATGAGCTGCCCCTTCCATTTTGTTTTTGCCAAATTACGCTTTGGACAGTGTGTGTCATGCATGCGCACCTTCAGGAACTCACCGCAGGTCTCGACTACGTGCGATGCCAGGCCCCATCTGCCCTCAGAGGATTTACGAGAAGGTGAAAAGTCTTCAAAACGGGTTTTGTAGCGTGATAATCCTCGTTCTCCAACACACTTCAGCAGCAGCATCCACCCTGCTTTGACACACTCGCTCCAGATGTTTTGGACATGATGTAACACAGCAGATATGAGGGGGAGGGGACTTTTGGAGGTATCATGAAATTCAGATGGTGTTCAGCTAGTGTGACTCTAATATTGAGGTGTTTAGCAATGCTCAGTATGAGCTGGTAGTTTAGTGGTTAAGTCATTAGACATTTGATCCAAAGGTCATGAGCTCAAATCCCAGCCATGCCTTGTTACCACTTTTGGGTCCCTAAGCAAGGCAAATAACTGCTCAATTGTATGAGTGAGATAAAAACCAATTAAAAAATAAGTTGGGACAATTAAGACAATAAAAACAGAATGCAATGATTTGCAAATCTCATACATGTATATTTTGTTAAAAAAAAAACATCAAATGTTTAAAACTGAGAATATATACCATTTTAAAGAAAATTATATTTTTAAAAAAATTGATGGCTGCAACAGGTCTAAAAAAAGTTGTGACAGGAACATGTATTCCTCTGTGTAGCATCATGTATTCTGTCTGTACACATCTGGGAACTGAGGAGACCAGTTGCTGAAGTTTTGGAAGAGAAATGTGGTTCCATATGTGACTGATACAGGATTCTAAGCTGCTCAACAGTTATGGGTGTCCTTTGTTGTGTTTTTAGTTTCATGATGCACCAAATGTTTTAAAATTTTGAAAGGTTCCGTATACAAACTATGTAGTAGAATTAAAGAAGAGGTCCACTAAAATTAAAATTGCTCCCTTTAAACTTTCACGTGAGTAGAAGTATAAAAGTATTTGCCTTTAAATGTACTTAAGTACTGAAAAGTACTGAAATGTAATGAATTTAATGTAAAAGTCTCCCCAAATACCTCCATAAAGTACAGATAGGCAAAAAAAAAAAATGACCTAAGTACAGTAACAAATTACATTTAATTCATTACTGTCCACCGCTTAACTGCAGGCAGACCAGTTCAGCACCCGGACTCTTCCACTGCGAGATGAAGTATGCAGTTGTATTTTCTTGCTCAAATATGCAAGGTCTTCACTGAAAGTTTTTCTGGATGGAAGCATTTGTTGCTCTAAAACCTGTATATACCATTCAGCACTGATGGAGACTTTTCACTCCTGTAATATCAGACGTGGCTTTTTTTCATCTGAGCGCTGATAACAAGCCGGTCCCTCTCCTCTTTAGTCCAGAGGACGTGGTGTCCATGGTTTCCAAAAAGAAATACAAATTTTAATTAGTCTGACTACAGAACAGTTTTTCCTCAATAAATAAGTATTTTTCTCTCCTATGATTGATTGTCTACTTTCATGTGAAAATTGGATTAAATTCTCAAAGTTTCACAATTTTTCAACCCCACCATTGGTCTTTAATCTTTTAAACACTAGTTCTTAAATAAGTAGATAAACTGTAATATGTGGAAAACTGCTGATAAAAAATAATCAACTTCAGGGTGAAATGAGGAACTACAACTCACATCGCACTTCTTCATTGTTAATTATTATCCTCTTACAGTACACCCCAGGCGGTTTTTTTAGTATTATTATTATTATTATATTTATCCCTGATACTTCAAACACAAACAATCAAAACCAGAATAAAAGGATTTGTATTTGATGTGAATCTTTATATTGTAAAAAAAAAAAATGAAAAAAAATAGAAAAGCACATCGAGCTCACACGGTGTGTTTTGCCATACATGTGATATAAACAGCTTTCTGTCACATTCTGATCATCGAGACCGAAATTTTTAAATAATACACTGATATGGGAGATGGCTGGATTAAACCGGTTTAAACGTGTGAAATAAAAAGCATCTGAAAACTTAAAGTACGATTTATTGATTAAGGAAGGAGGCCATGGGGTCGTCGGGTCGGGCACGTTTCATCCGGAAGGCCTCCATCTCCTCCTCGGTGGGTTCGCGGACCTCCTTCAGGCTGTTGTACGGCCGCTTCCTCTCGTCCAGCTGCATCATCTCGGCGACTTGCTTCAGGCGCTGCTCCTCTGCGCTCAGAGCCTGTAACGTGACGAGGCGCGGTCAGAAACGTTGAACGTGATTTTATACGCCATTAATTACACAATTAGTGTTGCTGAATCTCTACCTTTTTCAACTTTTCTTTCTTTGTGGCTTCGTCTTCCTCGTCGCTGCTCTCTTCGCGTTTCTTCTTGTTCTTTTTCTTGTGCTTCTTCTTCTTCTCTTTCATCTTTTCTTGGTGCAACTAGAAAAACATTGAGATGAAGCCCATAAAAGCTGCTCTGTTTTTGCCTCATTACATTTCTTTGTGACAATATGAAATAAAAAGCAGCTTGTGTGATACGTTTTTTCCATTTCAAAATTCCAGACTTTTCCAGACTCAAATCTGCAGACTTCCCTAAAGATTTTTTTAGACCATAGTTAACATCTGAAAGTATGATTTTTAAATCCAACTCTAACATGCGATCTCTGAATCTGAATCTCTGAAGTTTCCCATGTGTTTAGTCGCACGATCTCTAGTCGCGCTGTATCGTCATGGCAACTGCTGCCTCAAAACGTAACAACCAATCACAACTGTGCAGATCTAGTCCTGAGAGTCTGCTCGGAACTCAACGAAAAAACCCACTTTTGTCAGTGTCCACATTAACGGGCAATAATATGGAAACACAAACAATTTTCAATACTGTCTTAATACCTCCAACAGTGTCTTTGGTGCCTCCTCATTTTCTTCGACGTCTTCCTCAAAGGGGACGCACGACGTGTTCTACGAAGGGGGAAAAAAAAAAAAAAAAAACGATTAGCTGCATGCATTCGCCGGTTCTGCCGATCCTCCACGTACGCAGAGACGATTCGCTGAAACGGGTCATGTATAAAAAAAAAGTGATAACTCACTGCTGTTTTCTTGCCGGCGTCTCCGGTGCAGTAGCTCTGTTTGACCAATGAGTGGCAGCACTTGTATCCCCAGCTGCCATCTTTCCAGTACGAGCCCCAGATGCACTACAAAAAATAAATGATAATAACTTGTTCAAAATTGTAATAACATTATATACACACACACACTTTGTATGGTGAGGTCGGGTGTACTCACGGTGTGGTTATTAATCAGGACGTCCTCTTCGTATTTCGAGCGGGCGATGGCTTTCTCCTGGCCTTTGAGGACGGCTCCATGTCGAGAGTACTCCACGTAGTCCTCGGTTTGAGCGAGCAGAAGTTCTCGTGGAGGAGCATCAAGATGCTCTTCACCCCCGTACTGCAAACCGGACGCAGACAAACAACACTCAAGTAGATGGATAGAAGGGGAAAGAAAAAAACAAAAAACAAAAAAAAAAAAAACGAGAAAACCGAATCGGTGTAAGCTATTGGTTTGGCCATACCTTATCTAGGATGCTTTCTTTCTGCTGGTCTTTAAAGCTTTCCTTTTTGACCTTGAACGATTGATGGAGCAGCTCCAGCTTGGTCGGGTCAGTCTGCAGGTGGACCTCTGTTCCCTTCTCGTACGCCTCCCAGGCAAAGACTGAAAGCAAAAACAAACAAGCAAACAAAAATTTGTTTGTGATATATTTGTTTGGCTATTATTTACATTTACGGCATTTGGCAGACGCCCTCATCCACTTACATTTATCTTATTTACACACCTGAACAGCTATAGAGTTAAGGGCCTTGCTCAGGAGCCCAGGAGTGGTCCAATGCCATATCCACTAAACTACCACCTCCCAAATAAATTGAGATACTTCTACATTTACAGAATTGATCAGACTTACAACTGAGCAGTTGAGGGTTAAGGGCCTTGCTCGAGGGCCCAGCAGTGGCGGCTTGGTGGTGTCGAGATTTGAGGTCATTTACAGGGTGTTACGGCATAGTGAAGGTACTTACGCTGCGTCTGCGCCATGCCGATCGTGTCTCCGCTGTAACGTACGAAGTTGTCTCCGGCGTATCCCACCCTGAAACACACAAAACGCTCGTATGTTCCGACCGAATCGGCGCTCACGCCTCTACATTTACCTGAAAACACGTTTATTACGTTTACTGTGAGAAGTAAATGTACTAAAGCGCTTATCGAATCGTGAGCTGAAAGAAACGTACTCGTCTGGGTTCTTGCCGGTGTTGGAGTACGGGTTTTCTCTCATGGCTCGGGTCTTCGGGTCGTAGTACGCCGAGTTTGGGTCCAGGTTTCTCAGGTACTGTTATATAAATAAACGAACAAAAATTATAACACTATATATATATTTATATTTGCTGTGAAATAAATACGCAAAAAAGCCGGTAGTGTGTTAGATGCAGACGTTACCTTAGCGGTGTCCTCTCTGATCCTCAGGTTCCTCACTGTGATTCGTCTCTTGGAGTCAAAGTTCTGCCCGGGCATGTCGATATCGTCTGCGTATTTATCTTCGTCCTCGTCTTCGCTGTTGTGTTCACGCTCCTGTGGGAGAGAAGAGAGGAACGAATGATTGTAGGGGGGGAGAACATGCAGACACACATACATAACATTGACATGACACATGACATGACATACGGTCAGTGAAATCATACACCAGTGGTCTGTTTCCCCCCCCCAGTAAATAGTAAAAAAAAAAGTTATTTATCTAAATCAATCAAATAAATAATAAAATGAAGCTAAATCAATTAAGACAAAACAAACACAAAGATAGGAATCGTAATATAAAGTTGGAGGAATAATTCTAAAAACTAATTAGCTTATGTCTTGGAAACATATATCAATGCAAATCCTTTGTATATTTAAAAAAAATGTGGATTTGTAGTATAAAAGTCTCTTTATGATCATGACTTGATTATCCCTCCTCCTCCAGTGTCTCTGAGGTGTAGGTACGTACCCCGTGATCCAGCTTCCCGGTGGCCAGCTCCTCCTGCAACCTCTGGGCTTTTAAAGTACGCTTTGCCTGTGCCACAGAGAAGTACAATGACGTCTCGACTTAATGACATTCGGCATAAAAAAAAAAAAATAAAAAAAAGTTTACATTTTTTTCCCTACAAAATCTATTTGGTGAATATTCGGCGTACCAGGTCGACTTTGGAGTACTCGTCCACAATGCGCATGTGGTCCTCGGGGTCGTAGCCGTTCCAGCGATCTCGCTTCCCGTCGTAATCCAGGTTCAGCTGAATCTGACTGTGCTCGTCCGGGGCGAAATCTGTACCCGAAAACTTGGCTCCAACCTTCCTGGGGCGCTGCGAAAGGAGGAAACGAGAAACACAAGAGCAGAGCGGTCGTCTGAGTGGGGGTGTACAAACTTTTGCACACAATTTGTCATTATAATGATGGGCCTTGTTTATATCTGTTGGTGAAGTTGCATGCGAATGTTTTATGCAACTTTAGACACCGGATTTTCACCGTATTCGCGAATTGAGACGCCTCATTTGCATATAGCCACGCCTACAGAACTCCTTTAAAGGGCATACAGACAAATGAGATCATGAATTGAGCACTCAGGGTAAAGACTGAAAGGCAGAACAGGAAGTTATTGTGCCACAGTTTCTATTTTAATAACTGAATGACTCCTTTTTTATTTGTATTCATTGATGGTATTGTCTTTTTTTCAATCGTGCCAATAATATAAGCAGCTGTTTCTTGTGCCAGAGGGAGTGGCCAATGTTTACTAAGGCTACACTTATCTCATTAAATTTTAAAACAGCGTTTGTATCTAAAAAACAAAAACAAAACGATAAATCATTCATTTCCAAAAACTTGCTCATCCACACCGCTCTTGATGTACACAGGACGATGTCTTTTGACACACTGACTTATGAAGGTCGGTGCTCCCTGTGACTCTGCGTGCACCTTGTGCTGCCATTTGTTGCCGTTTTGCAACTCGAAACTTTCTGATACCACCTCATATAAGAATACGCTCCTCGTAAAAAAAATTAAATAAAACAAAGAAAACGATGGAATGATGATGCTAATGGATTCCCGAAGGGTAAAAAAATAAATAAAATCAAACGTAAGTTACGTCTACAGAAATAAAATAAAGTTTGACAAATTCGACGTTACCTCAAGGCAGTCCTTCTTCACGTGAGTCATGGCCCCGCAGTTCTCACATGCCCCTTTCCTGTATTTGGTGCTGACGGATTTCTGCAGGTGAAAGATTCTTAGTGTCTCGAAAAAAATATCAAACAGATTTAAAATTTGAAAAGAATTTTTTATTTATTTATTTCAAAGCCGCTTACCTCCTGTACACCTCTTTTATACCACTCTCCTATAGTCGAGAACTCGTACTGTTTCTCCTCCTGAGGTCTCTGGTGCTTGAGCGTGGGTCTCTTCGAGGGGTCGATGTACCACGGCACGGAGGAAATATACTGCGGAATGTGAGGGTTGATGTCCCTGCGGAAGACAAAAAAAAAAAAAAAAAAAAAAAAAAAAAAAATAGAGACATGACACTAGGACATGGAGACGAATCCGTAAGCTTTAAACCTCAATAGTGTGTGTGTGTGTGTGTGTGTGTGTGTGTGTGTGTGTGTGTGTGTGTGTGTGTGTGTGTAATAGCAGGAGCTTGTTCCTCTGCTCGCAGACGTACTTTCCCTCCTCGTCGACCTCAGCAGGAGCGTTTCCCAGCTTCCTCTGCTCCTCCAGCTCTTTCTTTTTCCTCCAGTCTTCTCTGGTCATTTTCTTCGGTTCTTCGAGGTCAATGACCCCCTCCTGACCAGAACTGGTCTCGACTTCCTTCGACATGGCTTTCCAACCTCGAATCTGGGATCGGGAATTCCAGAAATTAGTAATGTATAAAATCATTTATCCATCATAATCAACATCTGTATAATCTATTTTTCTCGCCACAAAATGCAACTACCATACAGCGTTTATGGAAAGTACAGAATTTCTAAGATTCCGTGCTTTTTATATTTATAAATATTTCATAATCGGTACTTAATTTTTCTGTGTATTCCCCATAAGAGCATGTTCTACAGTCATCAACATGGATGATCACATTCGCTTTTACTTCGATTAGGGACTCAAACTGAAGCAGCTCTGTATCTTTCGCGTGCATCGTTCGGTAGCCATCCAAACTTCCAGGTCCCTTATACTGACTGGCAATGATATAGACTACATGTTCAGACCTGACAGCCTCCTTCAGACACTTACACTGATCAGGCAGAACATTATGACATTATAACATTATGACCTGTGAAGTAACGAACATTGATGATCTCTTCATCATGGCACCTGTTAGTGGGTGGATTTATTTATTAGGCAGCAAGTGAACATTTTGCCATCAGAGTTGAAAAATGGACGAGCGTAAGGATTTGAGCGAGTTTGACAAATTGTGACGTCTAGACGTCTGGGATCAAAAGTGCTCCAAGGAAGGAACAGTGGTGAACCGGCGACAGGGGGGACGAGGATCATTGATGTACGTGAGGAGCAAAGGCTGGTCCATGTGGTCCAATCCAACAGACGAGCTCCTGTAGCTCAAACTACTGAAGAAGTTCAGAACTGTTTTGGCAGCAAAAGGGGGGACCAACACGATATTAGGCAGGTGATCATAGTGTTATGGCTGATCTGTGTATGTGGAAGTTGTTAATCAGTGAAGGACACAAAACTATTTAGAACTGCCTCTAGAACTCTAATACACAGAAAACAGCTTTTTGTGTGTCGGGATCACGAGAAAACAAGAAAGAAAGAAAATATTAGAAATGGCCTCTTAGGACTTCTGTAGGAAGGAGTCTCCTGTTTTAGGGTCTGGTTTGAAGTGCAAGAAACTGGATTAAAAATCTTTGCACATTTACTAATAAATTAATTGTTAGAATCAACAAAATTTTGAATCTTTACTTTCTAAAAAACAGGAAAAGAAAAACTTCATGAGGTGCTGTGGTGAGAAAATCCCCCCTCTACCCTACCACACTGAGGGTATAACCAGCATTTATTAAATATACACTTTACGCTTGTACTCAATATATAATGATGTAAAATACAACAAACCTCGACTTAATATAAAAACTAAATTGAAATCTAATAAACTGATTTTAAACAGCATTATATAAAGGTTACAGTTTTCTGGCTAGTCAGAATTCTTGCTAACATTAAAAACGCCGCAAAAAAACAAATCCTTTTCCAAAAAGCATTAAACAATCACATTTTTATAAAAAAATATTTGTTCTCTAATCACATATTTATCTGCAATCTCGGTGACGGGATTAATAAAATCCTGTGTTTAATATTTATCCAACTTACCAGTACTGCTAACGATTTGTTTACAGGCAGAAACCGGAACCGGAAATATACATTAGAAAATAAAAGTGACGACGCCGTCATTGTATAATACAGGTCCAAGCAGCGAAATGCAGTTATAATACATAGTATAGAGTGTAATATAGTATAAAACATAGCATATATGTATAATATTGTAATTATAGTATATTAAATACTATACTTATAATAGATGAACAATAAATAAATATGGAATATCAATACAGAATACAGAAAATAAGCGTACAAAGAACTAGCAATTAGGGACGATGGCTAGATATTATATTGCCTTTAATGTTAAATAATAATAATAATAATAATAATAATAATAATAATAATAATAATAA
>JAAIIK010000052.1:1431547-1449108 GCA_014706435.1 Silurus glanis | reverse complement strand
ATAATAATAATAATAATAATAATAATAATAATAATAATAATAATAATTATTATTATTATTATAATTATTATTGTTTTATTATTATTATTATTATTATTATTATTATTATTATTATTATTATTATGCTAATTTATTATTGTTTTATTAATCATTATTTACCTTTTTAATGTCAATATAATTTACAATCGAAATTACACACTATTTGCATTCTAATTGATGTTACATTATAATTTTTATTATTGTTGTTTTATACTCATTTATTATTGTACTATTTATTAATAATTATTTACCTTTTTATTGTCTATATCATTTAGCAATTGATATTACACACTATTTCTATTCTATTTTATACTATTTTTTAATGTATTATTATTATTACTATACAATTTGCTGTTATTAATCTATTATTGTTATACTGTTATATTAGGGAATTATTCACTACACACTATTTTATTGTTATTGTCTATATTGTGCAACTGATGTTCCACGTCTATTTATTATTATTATTATTATTATTATTATAGTATTTTATGTACTATACTTACAGTATTATACATACATGCTTTATGCTGTACTATAATCATACTATATACTCTGTCATTATCAATTTAGTATTATGCTATTATATTATTGTACTATTCATTACTTTTTTTTACTGCATTTATTTTATTACTTATTATTATTAATTAATTATTTAATTTACTGCTATAAAAATACAGAAAGGAGCCTGCCAGGGTGATCTGTATTTGCCGGTTTGTTTACTCTTCTCACTGGTAAATTATTACCTAAGATGCACATTTCTATTTTTCCCAGTATTTCAAAGGGAACGAGGGATGTTCTGACCTCAAGCACAAGTAAAGCTAAAAGTCAAGTCAAGTCAAGTCAAGTAGGCTTTATTGGCATTCCAACCATATACAGTGCAGTACACAGTGAAACGAAACACTGGTTCCCCAGGAGCACAGAACTACAGAGAACTATAAACTAACAACACAAAGTGCACATGTGCAAAATTCAGTGCAAAAGAACCCAACAACCGAGAAATACGACATAAAACAAGGAGACAATATACAAAAAATGTCAAAAAAATGGTGAGGTGAAACACAGAAAATCCTTTTCCTCAGTGACAAAACTTGAATTTATTGTCAATTTAATTCTACTACATGCAGGGCATCTCCACAATTCTTAACCCAAAAAAAAAGTACAGAAATTGGGCACTAGGTGGCGTTATATAAGTATGCGTTAAAAGTACATCTTTTAATTAAGGTTATGTTTTCTGTGCATGCACAGCATTTTTGGTATATGCATGAATTTCCTCCTGGTTCTCCAGTTCTTTGTGTGTTCAGGAAGTGATTCATCAAATTCATGTCTCAAATGATTCATCCAGGGTGTGTGTCCCCAACTGTGAAAAAAACAAAACAGGGAATTTCAGGATAGGCTTCGAATCCTATGTGATGAAAATGAATAGATGTATTTTCATTTCGTGACGTTTTAGTCATCTTTCTGAAACTTTGCAAACACAAAAACACTTGCCAAAGAAGTTCTTCACTTGTTGGATATTTCTTTCTTGTGATCCAGTTCATCCCAGAGCAGTTCAGGAGGATTCAGGTGCATTGACTGAGCAGGCCGTTCCATTATAGATATCACTCTAGACGACTGTTTGCTCTCTAAATAACGCTTACAGAGCTCAGACGTACGCTTTGTAATAGTCCAGACGGCGCTGAAGTATGGAATGGTAGCCATGTCGGTTCAGTATTCCTTTCACCTGGAATAAGTCTCCAAAATTTTCAGCTCCAAAACAACCAGAAACAACAAGAGCATAAGTAAAAATGAACATTGATACGTTTTCCGGTACCTGGAATTTTTTATAAACAATACAGAAAATGCATCCTCATTTACCCATACAAGACATATTATAAACAGACCAGCATTCTGGATAAGTACTTCATTAAAAATGTCAGTATCTAGATTATATTACAGTCATACACTAGCTGATATGTGTGAATGGTAGTTAAAGTGTAATTTATTAACACGCTTTTCTTTTTTTTTTTTTTTTTTTTATCTCTAGGGACCTGTCCAAAATAGAGTTTTAGAATAGACATGAACCCAGCCTCATGTTTCTGTCTCGGGGATTTCCTGGTTTCGTCTTTATCCTTTTCACTCTATACAGCCCTTAAATTCGACCAATATAGTAGGTTTAATGATTCAAAGATCATATTTATTTTAATGTTTTACCTTTGAGATACAATAACACTTATAGAAAGCAAACACTGAAAATCAGGAAAACACTGAGCCTTTCCTAATCAATATTTTTCCTAGTCAATATTTTGTTCAGTGACATTAGATAAGTTAGGGCTCTAGCTAGATTAGCCTACAGGATCTGTGGCTAAAAGATTCAAAATACCAATGTATAAAAGTTTGCCTTTATCTACAATAGGGGTTCAAATTCCCCTAATCAGAAGCACATATATTTGGGTGGAGGGTCAACAGATTTGTTAAGTTGCTCATCAGATTTATTTTTGAGCTTTTGTTCAATGCAATACTTTGGGATTTGAGTCATAACCATATGCTGCATTTTACAAGTGCTGCACATTCCTCCCCGATAAGACGACAGCATTCGCTACACTGCTGCGATCGTGAGGTTAGAAGGCATGAGGGAAAAACCCAAATTTATTACAGATCTCCAAATGGTGTACTACTTATACTACATATAACCCTAAAACTAAAAGCACTGCACAGATAATATACTTTCCAATATATCATTTGTGCTCCGGGGAATTTCACTAATAACAAATTTAGATTTTCCTCGCTGACTTCTGAAACACATCGGAACAGCTATAGGATTTTATCGTTCGATTTTTTTTTTCAAACCTGATACACGCTCAAATGCTCAATGCTAATCCTGTAATAATCGTGTTTTCATTTTGCGAGCGTAAACTATGCGGAATCCGTTAGGAGCTAAAAAAAAAAAAATAATAAATAAAAAAACGCATGTGAATGATGGTAGAGTAAAAAAAATATTCTGTCCTATAAATCTGTTTTTCCGATAATCTTTAAATCCCAAATGTCATCCGCCCCAAGTATTCAGGAGCACTGCAGTTTCCTGGAGAACGCTGATTGTGAGGTCGCATCCAAGCTGTTTTAGCAGCTAGCGGCATGTGTTTACGCGGCACGTGTAAACTTCGATGGCGTACTAAATATAACATAAGAACAACTTCTGCACCGAAGCTCCCAATCCATTCTGTATTTACATTTACATCTTATTTCCATTTCTTGTAAAGATAGGGAACATTCGTGATGGGCTGACTAGCGCTGACATTCACTGCTGTGTATGAAACTGAACAGGCTGCCATTTTGCTTGATCTGGAATACATTTTGGTTGAAAATAATTTAGGTTAAAATAGGATTCGGATATGGGTCACGTGTACAGATAGGATTAAAATCCGTCTCAGAATCATGGATCAAAATGTAAATACAGCCTTTGTACCACTACCAAATAGGTGCTTTTCTGCATTGAGCTATAATTAGTGAGGCCCTGTGACTGCTAGCCGTTAGTGTCAGATTGCAGTTTGCTGTATCTGGACTGGTGTAGCACCTGCTGCTAGCTGTAACACTCTCTTAAGCTTAGCACAAGGGTACAGGGATACTGTACATCTAATATGTATTTTTTTTTTTTGTTTTAAAGCATCACGGACTAGTTTTTGTACATAATTTCTAATAAAAAATTACGATTCCTCTGGCGTCAGGTTTACGCCGGAGCTCAGTGGAAGCGAAAGGTTTCGGGTGGATATTCCAGTTTCCAGTTTTATGGTGATGGTCGAGGGGGCTGGACTTATCCCAGTGCTGAGTGACCTGACTGGATGAAAGCACAATCATTGAAGCACAGAGAAACGCATACACCCCGTTGGACCTTCATCTTCAGCTCTGCGGTACAGTACATGTCTTCTGTATGTTCTGTTGATTTGAGCAGCCATTCAAAATGGCGTGATACAGTGTAGCACTAAATGGCAAGTACGTATCGAACAATGATTTTAAATGAGGTGATAGATATGAATTGTTCTAAATCAGCCGGGTTTTTCCACGTAGTCTACTTTGTGCACTGGGAATCATTGCATGATCAATCGGTTTAAAACTAATTTAGCCATTGTTGCTGAGAACGTACTGTACACCTGAATAAAAAACCAAATCAGAATAAAATTCCCAGTAGTTTCTTCAGAAAACGCTTGAATTTCTGTGTGCGAATATTAAAAAGTGAAACGTTTGCAAATATTTGATCTCTTTTATGAAATCAATAATCTCTCTTCTAATAATAGAGAGCTAGCATATTTGTAGACTTCATAGCATAATAGAAATGCACTAAAAAAAGAAGCATCCACAATGTATTTTTAGCAAAGCAATATTTAAAAATACCCTTCCGCCTCATCTTTGTCTGTACGTTTGCTTTTGATCTTTCCAGCTCCAAAACCTGTTGGTGTTTGGATGCTGAAGATGGAACGATGCCGAGTTTCTGAAACACAAAGGCAGTCCAACGGCAGTTAAGAAACAGCCTATGCTTGGAGCTGAACAATGGAAAGCTGGGTTCTTGATGGAGACAGCTACTCCTTCCTGCGCAGTGCTCCACGTAACATCAACCTGCAGCACCTGGATGGGCCCAATCGTGTGGAGATCTTTGACATCACTAATATCCCCAGCCATCGTAGTGCGATATCTGAAACGACTTGCCTTTGTGACATTTTTGGGGATGATTGTGAGTCTCCGTCTCTCTCGAGCAGCCCGGCTGCTGCCTCTTCACTGAAAAAGGTTGCGGATGAACAGTGCGAAGATTCATCAGGTTCTTACCATACAGCTAACGGTTCGGAGAATCTGAGTGACGGGAGTGACGCGTTTGAGGATTCGAAAGACACAAAAGATTCAATTTTATCTGAGACTAGGAAATCAAACACACAAGCATGTGATTTACCACTGCCAAATGAAGAAAGGGACGTTTCCTCCACTTCAAATGGCTCATTTAAGCCAGAAGGAAACTGGCAAGAATCTCAATTGTCGCAGGACACTGGCTTAGAGCGAGTTGAAAATTCTTCTGACCAGCAGCTAGTAACGTCAACGTCTGAATTTAGAGACACTAAAATTAGAGTAACTGGTTCCACACAAGAGATAATCTCTGCTGACCTCTTATCTGAAATCAAGGGTATTAGAGACCACGCTACCTCGACTGAGCTTAGGGAAACCGATTCACCGGACTCTTCACTTGCAAATAGGGATATACAGAGGAACAATACCACATCCGAGGTGAGGGAAAACGATTCGCCACAAGAGAATAAAGATTCTTTAAAAAGCTTGGCATCTGAGGATACTCCTGAGGAGAATAATGATCTCAGCTGCTCTGGAGAGGAAGAAGAACAAATCTCTTTGCCCGACATTTTACTTACAGAAAACAACCCGACATTAGAAAGCGACTTTTCTGTGTCTCTGACCAACTATTCAAATGATGGCCTCGACTTTACTTCTCTTCAGAAGACTGATCTTTCTGCAAAAGATGAAACGCATGATCTGAGAGGTATGTCGGCGCCACTAGAACATGACGAAGTACCAAATAAATCAACATGTGTAGGTACATTTCTGTGTGATGATAAAGCAGGAATGTCAGACTTGAAAGACCCAAACACTTTATCTCCACCTACTTATGTGGAGGATAACTCTGGAACAGATGAAGCATCTATGCCTCAACACTTCACTATTTCTTCTGAAACAACAGAAACAGTACTCTTTGATGAACAGAGAAGCCTGACACCTTTTTCAGTCCCAACAGAAAAACTAACATCATGTGTGATCAGTGAGTCATGCTCCCCCTCTGGTTCTTCAGTAGATGTGGACTACTCAGAGCCACCAATAATAATACACTCACCTGTGGGTTTCAGTCTTTGCCCTTCACCAGAACCCAAGAAGACTTGTTTAGCTGGACCAGAAGATTTTGAGTTCACACCTGACAGTCCAGAAAGCGAATACAGACTTACACCTACAGATGAAGGTTCTGTTTCATCGTTCGATTCCAAACTATGTCCTACACCTGAGTCAAGGAGTGTTACGTCTACACCAGAGAACAATCCAAATGCCTTTATATATGAATTGAGTCCGGCGGCTTCTTCGGCTGAACTGAGATCTGCAAGCTGTTCTCCTGAAATGAAAATAACCACATATAGCTCCCAGAATCAACAGTCACTTCAGATTGAGAACAATTACTTTCCATCCCAAAATGAAGTTCTAGCACAAAACCATGATTTAGAGGAAATAATTCATGCAGAAGGTTTTATGCCAACTACACTTCCTGGGAAGGAATTTGCAGATAGGACTGTTCCAACTATCTACAACCTTTCATCAGCACATGGAGAAATATGTAGTTTATCAACAACTTTACCAAGAGATACCGAGTCTCCTGATCTCAAAGAAACAAGATATGCCAAGAGCCCTATGTCAATTATGCTTCCGACAAACAAGACTATCTCCTCTAACGTTTCAATGGACAAGTGCACAATTGGTTCACATTCAGCCGAAAGAGCTACAGTGTCTCCTGATGTACATGAAATAAGATTTGTGGAAAATTCCATCTCAACAATACAAATTCCTGCAAATGAAACAACAAACATGGCCACCTCACCGGTCTCCAACCTTTCATCAACAGAAGAATGCATAACCAGATCACCATTCACTTTAAGTATATCAGGAGACACATCATCTCCTGATGTATTCAGAGCAAAATCCAGGGAAAACTCTATACCAAATACACTTTTCACAAAGGATAATGAAAATATGTTCAGCTCTCCCATTTCAGACTCTTTATCAACAGAGGGAGGAATTTCAAGACCACCCTCAAATGGAAGTGCACCAAGAGACACAGGATCTCCTGATGGAATTGTATGTGTGAAAAATCCTGCATCGACTACACTTCTCACAAATGAGGCCACATTTATGGCTTTCTCACCACTTTCCAGCCCTTTCCAATGTCCCACAGCATCAAATGTAAGTATACCAGAAGATGCAATGTCCCCTGATGTTGCAGCAACAACTGCTCAAAACTCCATGTCAACTATTCTTCCCATAAACGAGCTTGAAAATGTGGTCATCACACCAATTACACACCTCTCATCAACAGAAGGAGGTATATCTAGATCACCATCAACTTTAACAAGTTTAACAAGAGATGCTAAGACCCCTGATATAGCACCAACAAAATATTTGGAAAGTCCTCTGAAACCCATAGTTTTCACAAATGATACTACAAACAAGATTTCTTCAACAGAGGGAGGGATATCTAGACCCTCACCAAGTCCTGGTGTGCCAAGAAATACAGTATCCCCTGGTATAGATGAAATAAGGTGTGAGGAAATTCATACATCAACAACAGACCTAACAAATATGGGCAACTCACCCATCAACCTTTCAGTAATAGAAGGCATACCTAAATCTTCAGGTGATTCGTGTATACATAGAGATACCATGTGTCTTGATGTAGAAAAAACAACATACATGGATGGATCCAATGAGATTCGGACAAACGAGATGACAAATAGACCAAATTCAGCCATCTCCACCGAAGGATGCATATCGAGATCACCATCACCATCAAGCATATCAATAACTACAGTGTTTACTGCTGCAGATGGGTTGCGATCTATAGTAAGTCCTATATCAACCATACTTCCTGAAAACAAGGCTCCAAATATAGAAATGTCACTAACTGATGGAGGTCTACCTAACCCTGCATTTATTAAACCAAGAGATACCATGTTCCCTGATTTAGAAAAATCAGGATACGGTGAGAGATCAGAAGAGATTCTCACACAGGAGATTGCAAATGATGCCATTTCATACATCTCAAACTTTTCATCAACAGAAGGAAGCAAATCTAGATTGTCACCAACTTCAAATGTACCAAGAGATACTATGTGTCCTGAAGGAATTAGATGTGTACAAAGCTCTACGACAACCATACTTCCAGCAAACATCTCCCCTGTTTATAATGATTTCTTAACAGAGGAAGGCATATCTAGACAACCAGCAAATTTGTATACACCAAATAGAGATTCTACATCCGCTGATTATGAAGGAACAACATACAATGAAGGATCGAATTGTATTCCTATAAATGAGATCAAAAATATGTCTTCATCCATCTCTAAACCCATACCACCCTCAGTTATAACGACAGATCGGCTGTCTTCACTTACAGCGATATATCATGGAAAACCTAACCACATTTTACCAGCACCAGAACCGTGCATGCCTTTGGGATACATAGATAATCACCTCTTATTCAGTAAGAAGGTCGATATTCCATTAATGGTACTGCCCGATGTAGGTCAAATAGATGATACTGGCTGCAAAATGTCACTTAAAAACGGCAAACTACCTCAGGATAATTGCACAATCATCACTTCATTACCTCATAGCCAAACTGAGAAAATAAATTATTTGCCCCCTGAGCCACCTGCTCCCAAATTGTCTGTAAAACAAATCAAAGCAAATTGGGAAAAGATGAACGAGAACATTTTAAATTCTTTGAATCCGTGGCAAAAATCCAAAAAGACTTCAACGGTGCCTGTTGCAAAGGACAGTAATGACAGTGGAAATGTTTCAGAAAGAGAATTAGTAGGTAGTGCAAAAACCTTTGGGCCGATTGGTATGAGACCCGGGGAAAACCCCGGTGTTCTACATAGTAACAATCATAGCATGTATGAAGGACAGTCATGCAGGAACAAGGGGTGGAGCGGGAAAAGGGTGATACAGGAGGAGCATGCATTAGAAAAAGGGGTGGGGAATTTAGCAGAGGGTAGTTACAGAGGGGAACAGGTTGACCTGTCATTCAGTACCAGGAATAGAAAAGGGCCTGCGAACCACAGCCCTGCTCCCTCAAGGCGAGACCCAAAGTCTGGAATTCCACCTCGCTATTTTGAGTCTCCCCTGGCAACTCAGGAGCAACAGAGTCTTCTCAGAGCACAGAACTTACAAAAAGAGAACAACAACAGTGCCAGGAGGGTCCGATCGTCTTCTCAAGGCAATTATCGTGGTGCTCGTTATCTTTCTTTAGAATCTACTAGCGAGACTTCCAATATGGGAAGTGAATTCGATGCCGCAGACACAGAGGTGAAGTGGTTCGCGGACCAGGCCTTCAGGGGCCTATCTAGCCCTCAGGTGGATTACTTGGATGTTTACAGTTCAAGCCGTGAGTCATCGACGAATGTTTCACAGCCTTCTACAGTGGACAGTCCAGGTTCTGCTACATGGATTTCCTATGCAGATTTGCATGACTCATTACATGAAAATGACAATGCTTTATGTCATACTGCTGCTTTTTTACCCGGTGGTACACTCAACCCAGCGAAGCGTTTCGAGATGGGTAGTTTTGAATGTGTGGACGTAGCAGTGGAGAGCAAGGAGGAAACCAAGAGAGGAAAAAAGACGGTACCAAAAAGACAGATCCAGTTTAAGCGACGAAACATTGATGAGAGTGGAGTAAAAGCTATGGATTCATTGTCCACAGAGACCTGTGCAAGGGAGACATTTGTTCGTCAACATAGCACCCCAGCATCCATGCAGGAAGATCTGACTAAAGGCAACCATGAAATTCAAACTGGTAAGAAGATGCTCCAGAAGTCTGCTTCGTTAGATGAATGTTCACCCAAGAGTAAAATGGCTTCCACTGTTATCAAGAGTGTTCTTTCCAAGAAGATGGACACGGCTACTAATGAATCTTCAAAAAGTGAACCATGTGAGGATAAAAAGAAATACAATGAAACACTTTCTGCCATGGAATTGAGTAATGCAGAAAGGCCAAGTTCCAGAGTTCCCTCTGAATACAGTTTGTCTTCTGAGGACTTTGCAGGCAATGAGGAAAGAAGCCCTCATCCTTCTAGGAGAAAGTATGGGCCTCCCAAAGTTCCTCCCAAGCCACTCTTCAAACCTAACAGTATACCTTCTAACAACAACCCTGCAGGTGTTGTATTTCAGGATATACCATTTGTGAAGGATCAGATAAAACCCATAATGGTTGATGCCATCAAAAGCAAAATATCCAAGCAGCAAGGAAATACTGAAAAGGAGACAAGTAAGTTGGGAGAAACATTTAGCAGTGAATCAGGAAGTGCTAGTAACCGAGCACCAAACTGTACTGCAGTTTGTGTTGCAAGTACACTGAGCAGAATGACAAACAGTGATAACAACCACCTTATGACACCAGAAACCTGTAAACAACAGGAGAGCAGCAACAGTATGTTCTTGTCAAAAACCCCTGAAATCACTCTCAAGCCTTGTGCCATCAAAGATAAAAATAAGTCTTCCACAAAGGCATCTGTTTGTCCTGAACCGCAAACATCCAAAGACACCATATGTGAACCTCAGTTAGAGGAAACAGTTGAAGAGCAAATGAGTTTCAAACCAGGGCTTGTGTCAGAAAATGAAGAGGATATTGAAAAAAGCAAGGCAAAATCTGTTATACATAAAGTAAGGGATGTCAGGAAACTAGTCAAGAACACCTACAACCTGTCCTTTAAAGCATCGAATACCACTCATGTGGAGGATGTGCAGCAAAAAATGCAGCCAGAAAATCCTCATCCTTTGCAAATTCAATGCAAAGCTATCAGTTGGAAAGACAAGACATTATCTTGCAGTAAGCCAACCACCCAACAAGATGTAGAAGAAACGTCTAACAAATCAAAGAATTCACAAATGGATTCACTACAAGGAAATGATGTTTGTATTACAAAAATAACAGCCAAAACTTCCTTGCCAAACGTTCAATATTCTGACATGGACTTTTCGGATAAATGCAGCAAAGTATCAAAATCTGGCAACAGTGAACGGCCGGCACAACTAGAAACGCCTCCAAGACCATCAAGTAAGGAGATATCAACATTAGTTTTTCTGCAAGATAGCACACCCAAGTCTACGCAGAAGCCAACAATTCCTGCCTCCCCTAGTGCAAAGATCGCCAACAGTAGCCATTCTGTGTCAGTGTTACGGAAAGAAAAGGGGATGCAAGCCGACATTGGGGTGTGTGACGTCCTGAGTGAAGGAGCAGGTGCTAAACCTAAGCATATCAACAGGCTAGAGGTCCCATTGCAGACCTATGCATCAGAGGAAACCTCAAGTGAACTGCAGAAAGGGAAAAAAGAAGTTGTTGATTCTTCTCCTGAACAGAAGACATCCCTAAACAATGGTCTACAGACGAGTAGAGGGATCTTGCAGGTTAGGAGTTCTCCAAAGCCAAAGGAAGTAAAAATTCTTCCTACTGGAAAAGCAGGTGTCAACCAAAGCCAACCTGCAAATGAACAAGAGATTACAGTTGCCACTGAAAGCAAGGCAGAGGTAAGAACAATTTCCAACAACGCAAAAGTTCACGCAATGGCAATTACAACAACTAAAGAGATCGAGTTACCCATTCAAGTGAGGTCAATATCCAGTGACAGGCCAAAGCCATCTGTGTTGCCAAAACCAAACTACAAACAGCCATTTGCAGAAATTAGATCAACATCAGCAGACATCACACCAACGTCTTTTTTAAAGGAGCAAACAAATTTAAAGAGTGATGTTAAAATAATCGAGACATCAGCAACAGTGATACACAATGAGCAGTCCGATAACACTGCCTCGAGCCATACCAAAACTTTAGCTGTGTCTGCTGTATCCAGCCACAAACCTCGAACTACCCCACTTACAACAATGTCAAGTTCTGTGCAGAAATCAACAGCTTCTACAAGTAGGCAAGAGGTATCTATCACTTCGATACAAAACTCCAGCAACCAGCAACAGCAAAACAATCAAGAACAGATGATACCCGCATCGCTTTATCAAACCTCACCAGTAGTTTCACAAACCGATACCAAGATGCAGCATGCAATAAGAACATCAACTAATGATGATTTTCGTTTCCCTACATCGGACGATCCACCCAGCTATGATGAGCGTGAAAGTTTCAGCCCCTTGCACGTTTCCGATTTGCCCCCAAGGAGGCAGAACAGATATCATCCCACCACCAAACATTCTGTTTGCTCATGTAAATCTTGTGCCCAGCCTCAGTTTGGCCATCCCTACCATAGCTCCCAAAACCAGACACCCCCAGCTCCTCATTCACCAGGCCAGGTGATTTCATACCCAGGTGCACCACCACAGGCGCAGGTTCGTCCTCATAAGTGCCGGCCAGATGGCCAACCCTTAAATTATACATCTGTATCACCAAAAACTGCAGTACAACAGTCTCCGGCCATGGTTCAGCCAATGCACCACTCTCATACTTGCCCTGCGCCAGGCATACAACTCTATGGTAATGAGCAACAGCAATCTTCTACTCAGCACATGGAAAGACGTTCAGGTAATCAACGTTCACCACAAGCTCCAAGCGGTGCAACGTATCGGGAGCACAGTCGTTCACCTAATATCGCTGCACTGGACACTAGATCCCACTTTTTTAATCCACAAGAACTACCACCAGCTTTTGGTAATGAATATGGAAGTGATGGTTCTGGGAATGGAGGCATGTTGTACCCCGAAAATGCAAGTGGGCTCGGGTATGGCCAAGGCCCCCGTCGTGTTCTTCTTGATCCTGAAACTGGGAAATACTTCTACATTGAAGTGCCAATGCAGCCATTGAGAAAAATGCTGTTCGATCCAGAAATCGGCCAATATGTAGAAGTTCTTATACCACAGCAGGCTATGTCCAATTCTAGCATATATCCTCCAACTTCAGCTCCATACCAGGGTCCATACCATGGTCAAGGGCTATATGCATCCCAGTACCTTCCTTATTCGATGCCACCCCATCCTCAGTCTGCCCAGCAACCGCGACATCCAGAGCCCTCCGTCCCGACATCACTCCATCAAAACACCATGGGATATGGAAGCTCAGCAAGCCAGGCGCCAAAATCAGATGTAAAAGGACATCCATCGTTGGATCAGAGCTATTTAGAGAGCATGTATTACATTCCGACTGGGATAAATGCAAGCCCAAATTCTACACCTTCAGACTGCTACCACAAACCAGCAACAAATATGCCTGCTGCTGGTGGCAGGAGGGCATGAAATAGCTCTAGATTTTGCATTTGTAGTGTGTGGTGCTATGCAAGCTTCTACACTACAGTTTCCAGGAGCATGTGACAGATTACACCCAGTAAAACTATTTCAAAGTACTGTAATACAGTGTAGGGTGTTCCTCCTTTGTTTCTAGCACCAAAATCCTCCTTAATCTACAAATAAATTGTTCCCCAGCTGTGGAAAACATTTTCAATATACACCTTTACAGAGCTGCAGTGGGTTGTTTGAAGAGCTAATGCTAAAATGAAGCCCATTTACAAATCTAGTCATCAGTCCATTTGCCAGAGCTGGTGACCAAAGTACTTTGAGAACGTACCTATGTGTATGTTGTGCTTCTTAACTCGAAAATACGTTTGTGTCAAGCCAATATCATGTATATTTGCATTTCACTGAACTGTTAGCCCACAACACATTTTACTGACCAGGAGGAATTGAGCAGTAATGACTCGATTTACACATATTTCAGACAAAGAAGCTTAAGGTGTCGTCTAAATCTCAATGTGTAGATATCAAATCCAGATTTTAACACAATTCACTGTAAATGACTGGTTTTCTAATGATTAAAAAAAACTTACCACACACTTTTACCAAATTAAAGGTATTTGTTCACCACTGCAATTTATGCATTCTGTCTTTTCTTTATGACCGCTTTGAGCTCATTAACTTTCATCAAGTAATTTGTCAGATATTTTTTTAAATTTGGTATATGAATTTGTCAATCCAGTGACCTAGAAAATTCAGTGCATTCAAACTATTCAAATGGATGGAAACTCGATTAACAAATAATTGAACACAAAGTGTAGCTTGAATGATAGTACTACATTTCTATCCATCCATCCAAATGGATTGTTTTTGCTCAATATAGAAATCATACAGTATAAATGTATTACATTATTCATTTATTATTTTAGACTTTTAAATGAAACAAGTGCATTTTCAAGCATATGTTGAGAGGTGGTATTTTAGAAGAATATCCTTAATTTGTCACATATGGGTCCCCTGGTGGTCTAGTGGTTAGGATGCGGCGCTCTCACCGCTGCGGCCCGGGTTCGTTCCCCGGTCAGGGAACCAACCCCAGCCACTTTCAGTGCCGGTCCCAAGCCCGGATAAATTGGGGAGGGTTGCGTTAGGAAGGGCATCCAGCGTAAAAACATGTGCCAAATCAAACATGCGGAGGATCCGCTGTGGCGACCCCTAACGGGAGAAGCCGAAGGAAAGAATTATAGTATCCTTAATTTGTCACATATACATTAAAGGAAAATTCTTTTCTTCATATATCCTAACTTGTTCAGAAGCTGGGGTCAGCCATGGCACAGCACCCCTGAAGGGCAGACAGTTAAGGGCCCAAGAATGGCAGCTCGGCAATACCAGGGCTTGAACCACCAACCTTTCGACCAGTAACCCAGTACCTTCACCACTAAGCTACTTCACTCCCAAATTCCCAAACCCGAAGGCCATGATTTCAAATAAGTCTTAAACAATGCTGCCACTCATTGGCCCCTGAGTGAGTCCCTTAACTCCATAGTTGTATGAATAAGATCAGATGCTTTGGAGAAGGGCGTCTGCTGAATGCGGTAAATTTATTACTCAGAAAGTCATTAGTAGACCCATACTACCACCTGGTGGTGGCTGATCTATAAATATGATAAAGATTCTTTTAGTATTATTTGATGTAATAAGTACAATAAGCATAAATAGCTATACATTTTACATTTTAATATGATAAAAAAATAAAAATGGTATGGAAGCAGAGCTTACTTTGTGGTGAATCAATTGATAACTTAAGAGGCACACTGGCAGGGAGTGGCCCATTCACATTTTCGGCATTTAGCAGACGCCCTTGTCCAGATTGACATACAAAAATGTATATGTGACAAATATGTGACCTTAGTAGAACTAAGTACACGCTCTTAAACAAGTATGTGTAAGCAGGTACGCCGTTGATTACACTGCTGGATAAATGAAATGTGATTTAAAGAAATAGCTTTTTTAAATTAGTCCTGTCATACTAATAGTGAAAAAAATCAAATAAAAAAAAAAAAAACTGCTCTTATAGGATAATAATTAATGATAATGTCATGTGATTGATGTGAAATGATTCCTTGTATATGTCAGCAAGTTTTTAATTGGTTTAATGTACAAGTTTGTACATACACCAACCAGGCATAACTTTATGATCACCTGCCTAATATTGTGTTGGTCCCCTTTTGCTGCCAGAACAGTCCTGACCAGTCGAGCACCAACAGCATTAACTTCTTCAACAATTTCAGCCTTGACCACCCACGACCCTGTCGCCGGTTCACCACTGTTCCTTCCTTGGAGCCCTTTTGATAGATTCTGACCACTGCAGACCAGGAACATCCCACAAGAGCTGCGGTTTTGGAGATGCTCCGACCCAGACGTCTAGACATCACAATTTGTCAATCTCGCTCAAATCCTTACGCTAATTTTTCCTGCTTCTAACATCAACTTTGAGGACAAAATGTTCACCTGCTGCCTAATAAATAAATCCACCCACTAACAGGTGCCATGATGAAGAGATAATCAGTGTTCTTCACATCACTGCTTATATTGTTATGTATTATAATGTATATATTTTGTAGCCATATATAGTTGAATTTTGTGAAACGTCTACGAGACAGGTTAGTTCCTATTATCTCTTTCTGTCTTCTTACAGAAGTACTCCAACTGATCAGTAATCCATTTAGATTTGAATTCAACATGATTTTTCATTCATTCCTCATTAAGTTTAGATTACGTGGATTCCCTTAATAAACATATTAAGTCATTAATATAAACCCATTAATGACTGAAAATGAATCACCGCCTAACAACTCATCCGATTTGACAACTCAGCATTGCTGCGGTAAAACAATTGAGGAATCTCCCATCAAACTGGCAATAATAGATGTCTAAATCTATTTTTGGTGAAACAGCACCATCAGATTAGGCAGAATGACATCATATAACAAGGCAGGCATGATCACAGGGTGGTCCAGGGGGTGTTTTGGAGTTTTGTGTTTCCATTTTATTCTTCCACACAGATCTCAGAGTTCAGTCCTGTGCCCACCCGCATGCATCAGCCGCACCCTCGGATGACCGCATTGAGTTTCCTGGCTTGTCTGATTGCAATGCAGGACGGAGGCCGATGAGAACTCCCACTGCGTCCCTTCTGTGTTATTGATCAGATAACATTGGTATAAGGGTTCACCCCATGCGTGGGCTGCAAACAAAGAAATAAAGTTCACAGTTCACGTGTGACTTCATTTGGCACATGTTGCTGTGAAAAGAAATATTTTCTTTCGGAAAGGCACGGCAGGGCTTTTTGGAAAAATGGATGCCAATTTTTTAAAAATGAAATCACAAGGCACAGCCCTAAAGGCAGAAGTCCATGGTATGTTTCATTTACACTTGTGAAATCATGGAGTACAGTATGTCCAAATTTGCATGGCCTTGAGACACAAGCCTTACCTTAGTGGTATAACAGGAGGAAGATAATATCCCTGCAATGAGACATGCAGGGTACAAGACCATAAAAGGTCTTGTTCCGTACGTGACTCGAGCTTGCTGTCAAACAGAAACATGAATGAACTCGCTCAAGCTCAGCTTACCTGCGTCTCAGGTAAACCTGGTATACAGAGAAGATTAGGAAACCTGTAGGATTCCGGATATGTTGAGTCTCTAGGCAACCAACATTCCAAATAAACCAATAGGCCAGGCATACACATTCCTCAGCATGGGGGAGGATTATTCAGACTATGAACCACCGGGTGGCGCAATCACAACCACTCACCCTGATGAAGTTTGGTTACATCAGAGTATGTAGGCAGTGGTTTTGCATAATCGAAGGTTGATGACAAACTTCCTCATTCATCAAATGCTTTTTTCTGTCAAACCTTTAAAAAAAAAACACATTTAAGACTGACAAGATTCCAGAATGCAACGATCATATAGCTAGCTGGATCATGCTGAGATATCAGAAATACTGCTACTAATGCAATATACACCACTACAGGAGCTGGAAAAAAACCTTTTTTTAATCCGTTCTGTCCAATAATAAGGGAGCTGGAAAATCACTTACCGGCTAGTGAGGACTAGCAGCAGGTCAGACTACACTGGGAACAATATGTATTACTACAAGGCCGGTGCTTGTCAGACACAACTCTCAGTGATGACAAATCAAAATGATCGATTAACCTGGATTGGAAATTGTTAGAAGTGCGCTGATTGTGTGTCAGCATTCATCTTAGTTTCCTTCCCTGAAACACATCGAGCACATGGCTGGACGTGGCAGTGGATGATGTAATGGCCTGGACACTTTACTCAGTCTGAGTTACCAGGGCTTCTTTGGGACGAACTCCTGAGCTGGGTCATAGACTAATGAGGAATGGAAAGAATGTCAAACGAGACTAAAACACAGCCAACAGGATGGCCTGTGTGTGTGTGTGTGTGTGTGTGTGTGTGTGTGTGTGTGTGTGTGT
>JAAIIK010000052.1:1397880-1431537 GCA_014706435.1 Silurus glanis | reverse complement strand
GTGTGTGTGTGTGTGTGTGTGTGTGTGTGTGTGTGTGTGTGTGTGTGAGAGAGAGTGAGAGAGCGAGAATCACCCAAGCATTATCATAGTGGGGCTAAGGTACAAATGAGCAAATTCCTAGAAGTCTTTAGTTATAACATATCAAAGGTTCAACTTTATGTCTAATCATTACAATGGTCAGCATGAGCTCCAATTGGAGACAGTAAACCATTGAGTGTAACGAGTGAGCAATAAAATGCCTAATGTTTTTAGCATTCACATGTGAAAAGTGAGAGTCCGTCTCCTTGGAAACAGCTGAGGCCGGTCGGGGATTCCCCTCTCAGCTCGGCATAGGTCAAGTCCTTTCGGATGCGTCTCATCTCCCACACGAAGCTTGTGTAGTACCAAACCAGACACCAAGTCAAACAGACACACCATGTCTGGACAAAGATCTCACTGTCTCTGGAAACACTGTCTCCTTTTTTTTTTTTAATATTTGGAGATTTTTTTGTCTTGTTCAAAACCCAAGGGACTGGTTTTCCAGACACATATAACATTTCCAGGCTAATTCATAGACTAGGCTTCATCTGCATCCAGGGAGTAGCGGGACAAATGACAGAGCTCATTTGAGCACATGAGTAAGGCGTAGAAAGTCATATGTCACTGCTTTGGAGGTCAGTGTTCAATAAGCAGTTAGCATTTTTACTTTCGCCTGCTGTAAACTGCTGGGAGTTTTTGTAGTTGAAAAAATAAACCACATATATGCAGAGGCGTACAGACGCTTCTGAAATGTTAAACTTCATTTTTATTTGAAAAAACCTCAAATATATTATAATAACATTGTTCTTTGAAGCCTTTGAACCATAACCCGGGCCTGTTTTTCTTTTTAATGATGGTGCAGTAATGAAAATCATCATCCATGACTACACAACATGTCATTATTTAGTTATTAATGCTAAAAACCTTACTTAAATGATTAACCTTACTTGTAAATTATATAGAGTGGGTTATTCAAAGTGGGTTCCTGCTTTGAAAACAGTATACGTGGTTGTCTAATTGGCTTGTTACCCTATTATTAATTTATTAATTTATTTTTTAATTAATATTATTATTATTTTTTATTTAATATTTTATATATATATATATATATATATATATATATATATATATAGATATATAGATAGATAGATAGATAGATAGATAGATAGATAAAAAATAATAATAATAAACAATAATTGTTCAGCGATATTTTTCGCATTCTTAATATAATTTCAATTTCAACTATTTCAGCAACAATTCATAAATAAACACGTATGTAACTTTAATGTCTTTTACTAGCTTCCTGCAGTCCTGCACCACAAAAACCACTTGAACCACCCGTGCCCAGTTTCCCATATGACATTTCAACTCCCATTCTTCTCTTCTAATGCTTTTTTGCTGCTTGTAGGGACTTTTTTTTTTTACACTGGGGTTAGTTATCCCAGTCAGGTATGGCCACATTGTTAGTTTTTTGAGTGTGTGCTATTGCTTTAATGCAAATGAACCAGTGTGTCATTATTTGTTGTAGGTTTAAGGAAGCCAAATATTTTAATCTCTTATGCTGTATTTAATACATCATGATGAATCACCAGTTGAGGGTTTGCGCTAAATCTGCTCAGGTTTGGCTTACAGTGCTTTCCTCGGTACTGAGTGGGTGATCATTTATTAAAGTGATTGGCTAGGGATTTAATATTTATACATACAAATATACAGTATACACACACACACACACACACACACACACACACACACACACAGACACACATATACATATACATGTGTGTGTATACTGTATATTTGTATGTGTATACTGTATATGTCTATATGTGAGTGTGTGTATTTATAGCTGCAGTGACATGAGTGATAACAAGAACTAACTTACTTCATCCACAACAGTGAATGTAACTATAAACAAATAAATCAATCAAAAATTACAACAGAAATCACGCCCTTTCATGTTTTATAGCTTATGTCATATATCTTTGCTCTGATTTTAGGTTCTTCCAACAAATTTATTTGAAGAAGTAGTGATTAAGACATTGGACTTCTGATCGAAAGGTTGTGAGTTCAAAATCCCAGCACCACTAAGTTGCCACTGTTGGGCCCTTGAGCAAGGCCCTTAAGCCTTAAGTGCTCAGGTGTACAGTAAAAATAAAAAAAATTGTTGCTCTGGATAAGGGCAGTTGGCAAATGCAATAAAGGTAGATGTATTGTGTCTTGCCGTTAATGGTGTGGTTCAGTTTTGTTTCCAATCATCCAAACATGACCTAATCAAATGCCTGTCGAGATTTGTCCACCACTCCCTGTCAGTCCAACTAGCATCACGCTTGGAAATAAATAAAAGCTAATTAGTTGCAGTGAAGTTTGACATGTTTCATTTTCAACATCGGGCTATTCTTAGAAGCATGCGTTGTTTGCTGCAAAATACTTATCAGGCGAGGTGATGACTCTGGAAACTCTGACAGAGACCTTTCTGTTTGGTATCGTCCCCCAGGCTCCTGAAAAAATAAGCGGCTTTGTGTATCTGTCCACTCCTTCGCTTTGATGTAACACCTATCAGTGTTGAAATTTAAGCAAAAAAAAAAAAACCTGTAGTGTGTGGCATGCGAAGTATTATGACCACCCCACCAGCAAAGAATGCTGAAATGAAGTGCTGCGAAAACAAACGTCAGCCTGTACAGGAAGTTCAACGCCATTGTGTGACTGAGATCATAAAATAAAATACATCCTTTAATAAGACAGGGCCCTGACACACAGTAGGGAAGATCTTTTCAGACTGCCATATTTTAGAGATCAAACAGGTCACCTAGAATGGTGATGCAATAGTGAGTAATCTTGTGATATGATCGCTGATGGCCAGTAAGAGCGGGTGCTGTTACTCGGAGAGGCATAAGGATGACATCAGCTTGTTGTAGTGAGTGGTTTTGAAATATCAGATGCACAATAAACCCTTCTCTCTTTCTCTCTCTCTCTCTCTCTCTCTCTCTCTCTCTCTCTCTCTCTCTCTGTCTCTCTCTCTCTCTCTCTCTCTCTCTCTCTCTCTGTTTCTCATGCACTCATTCACATTCCAATGCACACTTCCTTTTCATACACTTTCTTTCATTTCCTTGTGCATTCACTATCTATGATATTCTCAGAAAGCCTATTAAAAACTCGGTACTGTATTTTGTTGGTGTTTGTGATATTACACACTGAATTCTCATTTTCTGTTCTTATGCATAATAAAAATACGCATTTTTCCGCACGATTTCCTGAACTGAGAAAGTAAAAAAAAAAGAAATATAAGTTATATAATGACAATGTTAGCAAGAAGGTTTTAGGTTCAATTAAAGATTCATTATGAAGCAGCTTCTATTCACCGCTATTACGATGCAGTGTGATCTGATTTCGATTTGATACAATGCGATACGATGCGATGGAAAAAATATGCTTTACAATTTAATATGGTACTGATAGTTCACTTTTTTTTTCTTAAGTTCAGACAGACAGCAAATCATCAATTTACTTAAGTGCCTTCTGGCTTCTAACGCATGGCACTTTCACAAACACGCCTTTGTAAAAAGAAAAAAAAATGTAATAAAACCAGATGATCTTTTTCTGTTCTGTCTCCAGAATGATGCAGCTCTACCTCTGCCATGTTAATCTGTAGTCTATGTGACTCTCAGGACACGCCTCGGTCTCCAGAGTGTTGTGATACGTCATATTCGAGAAACAGTTTATAAGGAGAAATTAACCTACATATAAAAAATTGGTCACAAATTATTGAACACTTTCTAAATATTAAAAGGTATTATATATAAATAAATCAGTTTTCAAAGACGCAAATATGTTCAAAATGATGCATCACGATACAAAGGTCGACTTGTATCCATCAGATACACACTTCTTTTTTACAATCTTACCGTCCATAGTCAATATGAAACGAATGACCTTTTCTTACTCTTTCTTGCCGACTAATAATAGAATTTAGAAATTTAAACGCAGTTAATGTGGTGTTAATCAATATTTGACATGATTCCCTGAACTGGGAATGTCCAAAAGAAGAAATATAATTATGACAATGTGAGCAAGAAGGTTATACAGCCAATCTGAAAGGAGTGACCCTTTATATATTTACTCCAGACTGACCAACAATAGAAATCTAAAAGTAGTTAATGGGGTGTAAATACATATACAGTGCCTTGCGAAAGTATTCGGCCCCCTTGAACTTTGCGACCTTTTGCCACATTTCAGGCTTCAAACATAAAGATATAAAACTGTAATTTTTTGTGAAGAATCAACAACAAGTGGGACACAATCATGAAGTGGAACGAAATTTATTGGATATCTCAAACTTTTTTAACAAATAAAAAACTGAAAAATTGGGCGTGCAAAATTATTCAACCCCTTTACTTTCAGTGCAGCAAACTCTCTCCAGAAGTTCAGTGAGGATCTCTGAATGATCCAATGTTGACCTAAATGACTAATGATGATAAATAGAATCCACCTGTGTGTAATCAAGTCTCCGTATAAATGCACCTGCACTGTGATAGTCTCAGAGGTCCGTTTAAAGCGCAGAGAGCATCATGAAGAACAAGGAACACACCAGGCAGGTCCGAGATACTGTTGTGGAGAAGTTTAAAGCCGGATTTGGATACAAAAAGATTTCCCAAGCTTTAAACATCCCAAGGAGCACTGTGCAAGCGATAATATTGAAATGGAAGGAGTATCAGACCACTGCAAATCTACCAAGACCTGGCCGTCCCTCTAAACTTTCAGCTCATACAAGGAGAAGACTGATCAGAGATGCAGCCAAGAGGCCCATGATCACTCTGGATGAACTGCAGAGATCTACAGCTGAGGTGGGAGACTCTGTCCATAGGACAACAATCAGTCGTATACTGCACAAATCTGGCCTTTATGGAAGAGTGGCAAGAAGAAAGCCATTACTTAAAGATATCAATAAAAAGTGTCGTTTAAAGTTTGCCACAAGCCACCTGGGAGACACACCAAACATGTGGAAGAAGGTGCTCTGGTCAGATGAAACCAAAATCGAACTTTTTGGCAACAATACAAAACGTTATGTTTGGCGTAAAAGCAACACAGCTCATCACCCTGAACACACCATCCCCACTGTCAAACATGGTGGTGGCAGCATCATGGTTTGGGCCTGCTTTTCTTCAGCAGGGACAGGGAAGATGGTTAAAATTGATGGGAAGATGGATGGAGCCAAATACAGGACCATTCTGGAAGAAAACCTGATGGAGTCTGCAAAAGACCTGAGACTGGGACGGAGATTTGTCTTCCAACAAGACAATGATCCAAAACATAAAGCAAAATCTACAATGGAATGGTTCACAAATAAACATATCCAGGTGTTAGAATGGCCAAGTCAAAGTCCAGACCTGAATCCAATCGAGAATCTGTGGAAAGAACTGAAAACTGCTGTTCACAAATGCTCTCCATCCAACCTCACTGAGCTCGAGCTGTTTTGCAAGGAGGAATGGGCAAAGATTTCAGTCTCTCGATGTGCAAAACTGATAGAGACATACCCCAAGCGACTTACAGCTGTAATCGCAGCAAAAGGTGGCGCTACAAAGTATTAACTTAAAGGGGGCTGAATAATTTTGCACGCCCAATTCTTCAGTTTTTTATTTGTTAGTAAAGTTTGAAATATCCAATAAATTTCGTTCCACTTCATGATTGTGTCCCACTTGTTGTTGATTCTTCACAAAAAATTACAGTTTTATATCTTTATGTTTGAAGCCTGAAATGTGGCAAAAGGTCGCAAAGTTCAAGGGGGCCGAATACTTTCGCAAGGCACTGTATCTATGAAAATCTGAACTCTTCAGGCAAAGATAGTGTTCAAACTGATAGATAGCATTAAATCGCAATAAAAGTAACACAATCTGTTAAATGCAATGAGATCAAGGATTCATTATGGATTTTTTAAAATTAGTCAGAAATCTAGTTCATCCCAAAACTACAGTGTACATACAGCATTATTATCAATGAAAACATTCACTCAGTTTAATACTGATTTGTTGATGGTGTACTGTAGCCACAAGGGCAGCCATTAGGGCCGTTTATACGTTAAAACGTGTAGGTGAAGCAGGTATTTTTGTGAAACACTTTCAGAAATTCTAACTAGTTTTGTTGTTCGGATTTTTTTACGTTTGTGTTTATGCATCAACATAGAGACATTAACAGGGAAATGAGCCAGTTTCCGCTTAGTGCCCCCTGACAAAACCCCTGGGAATGTGTGACTGACCAGTTTTGGTTTTAATGTCTGTCTGAACCTTAGGCAAATATTGTTAGCGTTCATCGCTGGTTTCAGTTTTGAATGACGTAATATAATGCACTAAAATACCCTTCAGACATGAATTAGTAAATTGGTAGTAAATAGGTTTTACACAAAAGGAAATGCTGGAGAAGGAGGACCAGCAAAGAAAAAAAGATAAAAGGATTGATGCTATTTGTATAGTGTCTGCATGTGACTCCAGTCTTTCCTCAGAACGCCTTCCGTCGGGATGACCTTACAAACGACGCTCCTGCTCCTACTTCCTGTGGTCATTGTAATCATCATTTCGTCTTTCCTCCTTTTCCTGCTCCTCAGGGCAAAAACATCAAACTCGCCAGTGCCATGACTGGACATCGCAATCTTGCCAGAACTCAGCTCGAGCTTCTCAGACACGTGCTGGATTTATCTCGCCGTCACTCGGCTCTTACGCAAAACAACTCACCGCACCGTTTTTTTTATTTCCAGTGGTTCGAAGCTCATGCTTTCACAGACAGCTCCTGGCCTCACGTTGCGCTTTTGAGTATTTATTCTAACAGTATATTTAGTGGCTGACGGTTTGCTCATACCATGCCGGCCATGATAATGAGGCGGGCCAAAGCTATATTTATCAGGGTGGGGGGGCGGTATTCCTCAGCGGCGGAACTCACACACCGAGTGACACACACTGAGGCTAACATCCAACTCACTGAATGCATAGAGAAATGACGGTTATGTTTGTTCCACCAGTCTGGGACGGTTCACTACAGTAATAAGAAGTTTGAGGTTTTGGTGTCTGGCCTTGTTAGTGAGTGTTAGGAAGAATGCTTCACGCTTCTTGCGTGGGTGAGTGTGTGTGTGTGTGTTTGCGGTGTGTGGTAGGATGCAATTTACCAGTTTGTAAAGAAAACCAGTTCGTATTTGTATCAGCTTGCAGATGATTCACTCATTAACACTTTTCGAATAAAAACCATATAAACCAATAGCCAGGGTTGCAAATATGGGGAGGAAAAATACAGCGTACCAGAGATTTTAGGCGAAAGGGATACGTTTCAGAAACCGGCAATGCACAAGAATTTCTCTAAAAACCCCCTTGACGCAGTCTGTGGCTATTTATACCTCCTGTCTGACCCGTAATACAATAAGCAGGAACTGAAAAGAGGATGAGAGTGAGACAGAAAGCTGACTTTACTAAGATTTTGGAAGTTGGAAGTCATTACTTTCAACCCCCAAGAGGTCTATATTATCATGCTGTCCCAAAATCTAGCCTTACACAGCATAATGTGTTGTTTCTTTTAGTGATAAGTGTTTTATCTGTGCTTAGAAAAATTGCAATAATATATCACCTGGTCTTCACAGAGTGGTCGGTATAGTTTTTTAGTTGTGATGGGAAGATCGGATCATTTTAGCGACTTGGTTCTTTGAATCTCGTTCATCAAAATAAATACATTCATTTAGGTCATTTTGTTGCTTTGATCAGAAATAAAATAACCACATTTTCAATAAGCAGATCCCCAACATGTCCACATACACGAACATTTGACTATAGTTCCGAGCTAAGGACAATTGATCATAAATAGAATGAGTAGCTCATCTCTCATATCTTCTATAATGCAAAGATTCGGACCAAAAGAATTGGATTGTGTAGCGTCTGTGGAAGTCAGGTGACAAAAGAACAAATGACTCGGACTAAAAGAGTCGAGAGATAAACTACTTAATTATGTTTTCTGTCTATAACCTAGTACGGAGATTTTGCGATGCTTTGCTCATGCGCAAAAAAATTAACAAATCACTCTTTGGGGCGACTCGTTCTTTTGAGTCAAATTAAAGACTCGTTCAAAATAAATGAATCGGTAATGAACGACCCTTTGCTATCTATCAGCAAGTCGGACAGAAGTGAAACCCAAGTGCACTTTATTCCACATCCACACTTGTTCTGTGTACCGTTACGAAAATCTCATTTACTGTAATTCTTTGTTCTGTTGTTCAGTTGTTCTGTTGTTGTACTGTGTAAGTGCACTTGTGCACTTCCCCTCAGGAGCAACTTTTTTCATTTCATTTTGTACTCAACCAATTCAATGTGGTTAAAATGACAATAAAAAGTACTTGGCTTGACACTTGTAACCCATCTGCCTTAAGGTTCTGTGATGATTTTCTACTCACCATGGTTGTAAAAAGTAGTTATTTTAGCTACTGTGGACTTCCAGGTAGCTTGGACTAGTCAGGCCATTTTCCAACATTCTCCTGGAGAACTGATGCTCATGTTGTTGTTTTTTTTTTTTTTTTCGCATCATTTGACGTAAACACAAATGACCGTTGGGTCTCTGAGAAGATTAGAAGTTTCATCTGGCACCAACAAAATCCCACGACATGAATTTATGTACACACGTAGACATAAACTTCATCAGTTTCATAAATTCCATTAATTCATTGTTTTTTTTTTTTAATTGCTTCTGTTAAATCACAATTTAAAAGCAATGTCTGATTTTCATTAGTTCATTTTCAGTACATTTTTACTTATTAGTTCTGACTTATTACAGAGACTTATGAGAATTATGGGTTTTAACGACCAATGAACTATCACAATAGACCTTGGACAAAGGTTTGGAAAAGTGTCAATCTGTGTTTGGCTATAAAAATAAGCCCAAACTTTTAACTTCCCCCAGAGCACCATTAAATCCATTTATTTAAAAAATAGAGTGAAACACAACCTCGACTCTAGGAAGTTGTCCAACAAAATTCAGTTACTGGGTAAAGTGGGCGATCAGTCAGACAAGCAGAAAAGCCATGAGATACATTCTCAATTGAGGTCCAAGTTATATTACTACAAAATGTGGGAAAGATCAAAGAGGTTGAATATGTATGCAAGCCACTGTACATTTCTTTACAGTGACAGTATCATACCGCTACACCAGGACCAATGACATTTTACATTTTCTGTCCCGTTTAAATATATTGACTGAAAATGGCATTAAAATAAGCTATTTGTACAGAATAAATTCTCACAGCTTTATGTGGTAGGTCCGGAAATGGTTCTGAAGTGATCCAATGCAGTGGTTTTGGCTCTGGAAGAATACTCTATATACTTAAGATCTCACAAGAACTGAAGATTTATATGGACTCAACCAACAGACTGCGTAAATAAACTGGATTTCAGTTCTGGGTGAAAGTTTGAGAATGAAACAGCTTGTGCGGGTGAAACCGGTGGTCATTCCTGGAAAAACAAACAAACATTTGAAACCATCGTGGAGGCATTTCATTCAAGCCAAACTGCAAGACTATCCGATTTGCTCTAGCAAGACTAGTTCTCACAACAATGACCAGCATAAACTAGCTTGGACCGGCATGACATGCATGAGCTCAAACAGGCGCTGTGGGCCTTTGCCAATTACTTTCAGCTTTTCATGTCAGTAGCTGTAATTTAACAGCCAAAACAGTGAGATAAAACAAAGATAATAAGGTCAAACTTTGTGGTTCAACATCTTTATTAAGGAATAACTAAGTTCAATTGAAAGCATTGTTCAGCCAGCATTATATTACAGTAGTAATGTGAGGTTATTTGAAGAGGGTAAGGACAATTCTTTAGTCTTATGAAATTTCCCATTGGTGTCAGATTTCAGAACTTTCATTGCTACTTCACCAAGCTCTCTTCACACGTGGGTTTCTCAACATGATTTCACTTCCGCACCCACCCTACTTGCCAGATTTCACTTCGACGTCTTCCCATAGATAAAGATCCAGCTCAAAGGTCTTTGTTTTGACATCACTGCGGAGATCCAGCGCTCGACGGGCTTCGAAAAGAAGACTTCCAGGATACGTTCCAGAGGTTTCAGGAACTCTGGGAGCACTGTATTGCTGTGCAAGGGGAATATTTTTGAAGGTTGTGTAAACGTAGATATATAAAGTACTTTCTTGTAAACAAAGCGAGTCTCAAACCACCTCATACACATATTCACACCTTGGGGACAATTTATAGTCACTGATACAACCAGGTGATTTATAGCTAAGGTCAGAGTGCAAGGTAAGCCTTGATACTAAGAGCAGAGAGGGTGAAGGACTTTGCTGAAGAGCCCAACAGCAGAAGCTTGGCTGGGACTCAAACTTCTGATCTTTTAAATAGTAGACGAGAGACTTAACTGTTGTCTTTGAAGACAGTAACTCAAGTTAAAGCCAGTGATCGAGGAGATCTGACGGGGCAGTTCTACCTGCTACACCAACAATGATGATGCTCTTTAAAATAAAGAACTGAAAAATAAACTAGAATATGAGAACAATATTTAGATATTAAGGGATGCAGTGCTACTAACAAGAAATGAATGAAGGCACGAAAGAAAAAGAAAAGGACAGAGTGAGTGGCATTGTGAGACACCATACATTCATGAGATTCTTTTCTATGTGTACATCATGGAAGAAGTCAGTCAAGCCTGAACAATAAGATGCAGTCATCTTCAGGAGAAAGAATTTAAGGCTGAAATCTTTTAGTCCTTCAGTTTCTGTTCTAATGGGCTGTATGAGGTTCGTTGTTGAACAATAGCTTTTTTGTAGCTGCTAAAAAGGTTGGCAGCTCTTATAGGTCAAGATTTGGTTCCTTGATCAAAGGTTTAATAGAATCCAGTAATTTCCGATGGCCAGTAAATTATACATGATACTTGACTTTGAAGAGATGCGGAACAAGATTGAAGCAATTGGATGAATTGAGTTCAAGCATTTCTGATGCTTTACAGCTCACTATACTGTATTAGATTACTGTATCAGATAGCAAGTTCTCTGAAGGCTGAAGATGTACTTCAACAGCCAGACTCGGGCCAGTCGTTCTGTTGTACCAAGTATTTTGATATTTTCAATAACATCACATTGGACAACTAGGTATGCTGGGAGTGTAGGGATAGACTGGATAGTAAACATTTTGCTCACCTGAAAGCATGGAAGGTGAGGTGGTGCAAACTTAAACACAAGGGCTATGTGGGCTCGGAATCCTGAAAACCCCATGTTTGCATGAAGAACACCATTTGAAACTTTATCCAGACAGTAACCCAAAGCTCAAGTACAAACTCTGGAGATGTGAATTGCCTGCGCTTCCAGTTGAATAAGAGTCCGAGATTGTTTATATGACTTTTGATTTCAGCAGATACAGTAAATATGATCTAGCTGCCCTAAGATGCTGCTAGTCAGTGAGGCTCAGAGTTATCTTGTACTAGACAGTCTGGATTAGAACATTAAATGCAACCTGGAAGGTCTTTATCTTCCATACATCTTTGGCAGCTGTATATATATTAAATATGACATGAAGGGAAGACTGTAAGCAGTGAGTCAATTAATTAAGGTCTGTAGGATCAAATTACTTTTGAGAACTGGTCATTTTCTATACATGTTGGAGGTCATTGATGAAGCCAACATTGTAGGATATGTAATACAATGCTGGGCATAGCAGGAAGTGCATCAACAACTCTACAAATTATTGTACATTTTGGTAGTTCCACTGGGAAGTGTCCATTGTTTCTCCTTTTTGGAGAACATCATGCCCTAAACGGCAAACAGTCATGTAAACAAAGCAAAAATTAATGCTCTTCTAATAATTAACGGCACAGTTCGTTATTTAAATTCCAAAAACAACATGTAGGTGTTCTGGAATGAGGCGTTTTTGCAGAAACAAAATTCGGGGGAATTCTGTATGGCATTCCTTAGCTGTGAGCCATGTCTCCAAATGGGAGCTCCTTACGTGCCCAGGCTAGCCCTTTGCTCCACTTTCAGACATGATCATGCACTCACATTTAATGCATCACTGCCAATTCATAACACTGTGCATGTGCAGGGGTTGGGATTGTCATAATATTAGTATAAGCCTATGTAAAAAAACATATTTAGGCTATTTTTAAGGTTATTGTTCCTGTGGTTGTCTACAAAAAAGGAAAGTATAGGATCTGTTTCAGTATAATGACCATATAGTAATAGTCATACTCCATATGGACCAAGTGATTCTAGCATTTACTCTACAGACCCTCCCCTCCTCTCACAGAGGTCCCGGTAAATTCGTGAATTCCCAGCAGGTAGCCTTTCTAAAGAATTAAAACATCTGTGAATGATTTCAACCTTGTAAAGTTTTGCATATGTTTTTGTGTTGTAAACCTAGCCATGCTCGGTAACCAACGTTGGTCTGTTCGGAATTCCAGCAGCGATTTCCTGTCACCAGTTTGAGATCCTTGTTGACATGACAATTACATTTACTGATTTGGTTGATTTTTTTATCCAAAACAGATACTGAATGTGGTATTTGCCAGCACACAAGCAATATATGTCCCAAAGTATCTGGACACCTGATCGTCACACTTATATGTTACTTTTCACCAAAATGTTGCCACAGATTGGAAACACATTTGGACCGAATGACTTCCTGTCCGTGGGTCAATTGGTACCGGGCCACACAGAAAGAATACATAACTTACATTATTTCCGTTTTATTTATTATCTGATTCTGAAAGATGTTTTATTTTGAAAAATTATCGGATTCTATCCGCCAAATCTGTCTATGACTCACTCTTGATGCACATATAATCCCAGGAGAGGACAAGTTCCCTTTTGAACCTGGGTTCTGTCATGTTCATGTCATAACAGTTAGTTAGGGATGTAAAACCTACATCTAGATTTCTATAAAAGCTGCTTTGTGACAATGTCCATTGTTGAAAGTGTTGCATAAATAAATCTGAATTGAAATGCATTCAATTGGACTTGTAGAAATCCATTCACATCAAGTCTTAGGTCATAACACGAAGTTAAACTTGGTGAAAAAAATACCATTTTTTTTTTTGTGAAGCGAGAAGACTTTTCATCAAGCAGGAAAAAAAAAACCTCTCGGGACATATTTTTCTGTTTGCCCCGACGCTTGGAGGAGCATTCATGAAGGAGTCTATGAAATGCTGCATTTGTTAGAAGAATCCTACTCTAAACCCTGTCATTGAATTTTTGATTTTCAAAGGCAGTATTGTTTCATGCTCAGGAAACTCTGTACAGCTGAGATACAGTGCTCTGCTCTGGCATTCTCGAGCTGTAGTGTGAAAATCTGGGCAGCTGCTGAACACTTTAGTCGACATGTCAAGCTGTAGAGAGAGAGAGAGAAGGTTCTACTTTAAATAAAGGGATTGTAGGGACTATAATTCCAGACATTTTGTCTTTCCTCCCACGCTTGGATTAACACGATACTCGCCAGTGACGCAAGCTGATAGCAGGTTATAAAAAGATTTCGCATGTCTATCGCGAAAGGGCAAAGGGTGGACACGCAAAGCTGCTCGAAGCCAAGTGAGAAAACATTAGCACGCTATTTCCTCTGATTTCAGAAAGTATCAAGTAGCACCATCAGACTAACAAGAACTGACCGGATCCAGCTACGGGCTGATTTAACTTAAACAACTCATGTTCGATTCTGTACAGAGAAGTTTCTTTGGTCCATACAGTATGTGACATCAGAATTGTACACACCAGTAGTGCATGAGGCCAGCTGACGTAACACGCTGACTAAGACTGGATGGAGAGAAAGCAGTTTCGCAGAGTTCAATTAAGAGAGAATTTCCCTGGCTGAGGTAGTAAAAGTGCCATTATTCATATACAGTAAAAGTCCAACATTGAAATGCAGTAGAAATACAGTATATAAGACCTTATATTCACTAAAAGTGTTAAAAAAATTTTTAATTAATTGTAATTTAATGTCTCTTTCACTAAAGAAACTTTGCTAGCATGCTAATAACCCGCCACACAAAACAGTTAGATGCTAAACACTAGCTGAACACTAACTGTAACAAACATAGTCAATAATAAGCTTGTAGCAAGTCATTAACAAATAAAACTACACAGTTTTTACTTGAAATTCTAACATTAGATGTAAGTTAACGCTACGTAAAACTTGCAAGCTAATTTGAATGGCAATATCATTAGCAATAAAAATTTATAGTTCATATACTTTTAAATGTCTGGTATTAAGTCTGTGGAAAACTAGCAAGGTCCCAGACCTTCAAGTCACCTTCAAATCAGAAGTGTAAACCTCCAATATATTGCACATAGTATATTCTTATATTTTATATTTGCCATGTTTTTCCTCCTTCTGGTGGATGTAAATTTTACATGCCTTTTTATTTGTTTAATTTTGTAATTACGTAAACTTTGCTTTTATATTCTATTGTTGTGCCACAGATAATCAATAAAAGCATTTCCAGGTATGTTGTACTATAAATGGTTGTGTGTGTGAACAATAAAACTTTTTAGATTTTAAAGTCAACGACTTGGTATTTGATGACCAAATCTGAAGCGATAAGATTTGTTCGGTATGTGACCAGCATGGTTCAGAATCTTATTCTAATTTATATCCAGTGACGATAGAAGAAATATTTGCGGTATTAGATTTATGGGCAAGCTTGTTAAGTATTTATTTACGCACCAGGTTAAAAATTATGATTTGAATGAATGAAATTACAGATATTAATATACAGCTGAAGCAATTTCTTTTACATGCCAGCAGTTTGCACTCTTTTCTAAATCGTAATTAATTTATAATCAATTGCAATTGCTAATATTTAATTTATGATTAATGTTGTAAAATCATTACATCGTTAGTTACAATGCAGACTGCTTTGATAAAAACAAAGGAACCTAGCAACAGTGATGGTTTTGTGAAGGTAACTAATGATGGAGTCCTATATAGTGCCTGGAACGTCTTTGTTAGCACCTAGGCTTTCATGGATTTTGAAAGGTCCTTTTGTTTCTATGCAACAACTTTTACTTTGACCAAACAAATATATAAATTTACAGATGATCCACTTTATTTTCACTGAAAAATCCTCTCTTAGCATGAATGACATCTTTACACACTTGGCATATGGACAGTTTGTTTCTCCAAACATTCAGCTGAAATACGTTGCTGTGCCTCTTGTAAAACTTGCCAAAAATGTTCTTCACTAGTTCATTTCACTAGGAGATTTCTTTCTGGTGATCCAGTTCATCCCTGAGCAGTTCAATAGGATTTAGGTGCAGTGACTGGGCAGGTCACTTAATGATAGATATCACTCCAGATGACTGTGTGCTCTTTAAATTACGCTTGGGCTCATTGTCTTGTTGTATGGTGAAGTTGGATCCAATGAGCCACAGTCCAGACGGAATTAAATGGCGAGGGTTGAAGTATGGAATGGTAGCCATGTTGGTTCAGGATTGTTTTTTTTACCTGGAATAAGTGTCCAACCTTCAATGTTGCCAAACAACCCCAAACCATTAAGCTTCCACCTCCAAGCAAGATAGTCTGATAACATCTTCTCTCCTGTTTTCCATCTTACAGTTCTTCTGTAAGATAAAGTTCTTCTGTAAGAGACAAAAATGTCAAATTTGGACTCTTCTCATGATCCGCAGAACTCTCATCCAGTCATTCACTGTCCAATTCTTGTGTGTTGTTGCCTTTTAATGAGTTTGTTGCATATAAACAAAAGGAACATGCATATGTCTCAAAGACTAGATGTTTCCACACTTCTGTCCGACTGTGTAACAGGAAACATTACATTACATTCGAGTACATTTAAGATATCAAAGCTTCAAATGTGATTCATAGGAAATGAAAGATAGGAGCTTCAAAGTAACAATCAAAGAAAACTGATTGTACTTTGTCCCCCATCTCCGTCCCCCTCCACCACCTCTTCCCTCCTCCCCATTCGGTGTCTGGAATACTAAACCACAAAATTAGCTTCCTACTGCAGGGAAATGTGATATGTATGTGGTGAAGGTGTTTCTGCACTCTCCTGGCCTGGGCTTGGTTTGCTTCCGCTTGTGGCGAAATGCATCTTAAGCAAAGCTGAAATGTCCACACATTATTAGTCACAGCTCCGTATTGTTTGAGGATATCACTCACCGGAAGGCTTTGCATGTCAATCAGTAAATAACGTGGCCAGAAGCTATACGCGTTCCAGGATTCCGCCCCACCTTGGGAGGTCACATGACGTCTCCAGGGGGGAAAAAAAACCTCAGCATTGGAGAGCAGCCAGGTGCAGATTTGGGTGTTTTTATGGCATGCTGTAAAAAAAACTTTCAATTTTTCATAGTGACCGTACAAACAAACAGCAGTAAAGTGGCTTATCAGAATATAGATATGGAACTGGTCAGAAAGGAGTTTCCTAATTTCTTAAACAGATGTTAGGGGGGTAGTTACTCAGCGCAAGATGAAACCAGTTTTGCAGTGCTCGAGGCACACACACACACACACACACACACACACACACACACACACACACACTCCTTTACTTATGGTAAAAACAAGACGAGTGTTTATGAACCAAATACATGTCAGAACTCCATAAACTAATCAGTCTCAGCTTATTGCATCTGCATAATGGGAAATATGAGATTGTGTGCCAGTAATACAGTCATTAGGCCAAAAGTCACTGTCTTTACTCTTTCTCTCTCTCTCTCTCTCTCTCTCTCTCTCTCTCACACACTCTCTCTCTCCCTGTCTCTCTTGCTCGTTTTCTCTCACTCCAATAAACCCTTCCTCCATCTGTTTACCTTAACGATTGATGGATCGCAGGGCTGGTAATGGAATGCTGAAATGCCAGTACATTTTGTCACCGGAGCACCAACAAACTCAAGAACACTAAAGCTTGTATTTATATCCCTCCTTATTTGGGGCCTTCGGTGAAACGATTTCACTTTCTGAGGTTTAGATGCCACGAATATTTCCTTTAAACCCATAATCTTTCGGTAAATCTGGAAGTAACGCCTCTTTGCTTGCACCATGAAAATTTACTTTGCCAAGGAAATGTGAGAGTAAGAGAGTGTGTATATATACAATATCTCACAAAAGTGAGTGCAACCCTCACATTTCAGCAACCATTTTAGTATAGGTGCTCAAGGGACAATACTATAGAAATGAAAGTTAAAGATATTTTAGAGTAGTCAATGTGCAGCTTGTATATCAGTACAGATTTACTGTCCTCTAAAAATAACTTAACATACAGCCATTTTCTCTAAATTGCAATAAGTCAACATGTCAAAACTGTGGCTAAAGTGTCAAAATTTGGTGTGAGCACATTGTTATCCAGCACTGCCTTACTCCTACATCCTGCACAGTTTGTTGCTGGGATCTCCTTCCACTTAGACACATGGCACTTCTCCACCTTCTTCGTGAGGATCCCCACAGGAGGTCAATAGGGTTCAGGTCAGGAGACATACACGAAAGAAATCGTGTCTCTTTAATTTCTGCTGCTCCAGAAACGAAAATTTGTCTCGTCTATGCTCGTAACATTATGACCACCTGCCTGATATTGTGTTGGTCTCCCTTTTGCTGCCAAAACAGTTCTGACCCATTAACAGCATGATCTTCTTCAGCAATTTGAGCTACACTAGCTCGTCTGTTGGATGGGACCACACAGACCAGCCTTCACTCCCCACGTGCATGAATGACCCTGTCGCCGGTTCACCGCTGTTCCTTCCTTGGAGCACTTTTGATTTTGACCACTGCAGACCAGGAACATCCTTACGCCCATTTTCCCTGCTTCTAACATCAACTTTGAGGACAAAATGTTCACTTGCTGCCTAATTAATAAATCCACCCACTAACAGGTGCCATGATGAAGAGATCATCAGTGTTCTTCACTTCACCACTCATAATCTTATAAAGTTATGCCTGGAAGAAAAGCCCATAATTTAAAGGATAATCCGACCAAACACTACACTTTCAGCTCAAGTAAATGTTGTTCAGAATTTTATTAATTAATAAGAAAGGTTTCTGATTAAGAAGCTTTTCTCTCTGTGCAGTTTTTTCTCCATGGATTTATACGACGCTATTAATGAATTAAATACAACGACTCATAAAGAAAACAAAAGCCTTAAGTGCGAGTATATCGTAAAAATCGCCGCCTTTGATTGAAGCCGCTTCGAGTTTCGATAACCGGCCCGTGATATCCACCCTGCCTACAAATGGAATGCAGGAGAGTGGATCTTAAGAGAGCCATTACAGCCTGACACTCCCTCAGACTGCTGGCCATATCTTTCATAAGCGTTGCATGTAAGACTCGTTTTAAAGAACACGAATACACTCATAGACCCACCTGCAACGCCAGTCATGACTATATTTAATGAGCAGCTGCACAAACATCTCTGTCTTTGTTCATCCTGTTGGCTTTTTGTTTTTATAGCTTTATGATTTAGGAAAAAGATCTTTATCTCATTTCCAGCTGGATCAGCTGCACGAACGCTTCATGACCACAGAGTCCTGAACTGTTTTTTTCTTTTTCTTTTCATGTCTGGATTCATTAAGGATTACAATCTTGATAAATCAATCCCGAATATGATTGGTCCAAAAGTTGATATTACATGACAGGTTTATATGCAGCACTTAAAGTAACAGCTTATTTAAAGCCGCTTGTAAGGCAAGTACGATCTTTGTAACTATGAATATCATATAATCCTCGATATGAAGCCTTTATGGAAGGAGTCTCCAGTGTCAGTGCTTTGAACTTGTCGGAGGTACAGCTGTGAGATTCCCTACAGAAAAAAGTCTACTCTGTAAACTGACGCAGCATTTAAAAAAAAAATAATTTCATAGAAAGAAAAAAAGAAGAAGCCAGTGAAGGGATATTTATAGTTGTTCTAATGTAAGATATAGCAGGAACTCGCTTTTTAGCTAGTAGACTTAATAGAACTAGCTATTAATTGGCACTATTAATGGAAAATTCGACACCTCGAATTTTCAGGACTGATTAAGAAATTTCATTTAGAGAAATTCATTTAGTCTCTGCAACAATCATAGGTTTATGGAATGAGATGAAGATGCAGCTCAAAGGTCGCCGTTTTGACACCGCTGCAGAGATCCAGAATGATCCACAGTAGCTGCTTGACATGCTTCGAAAAAAAGACTGCCAGGGCACATTCCAGAAGTGGAGTTTTGACAGCCCGATCCCTGGACACGGAGAAGTGTCTAGGGAATCTGCTTAGACTGCTGCCCCCGCGACCCGAATTACGGATAAGCGGGAGAAGATGAATGAGTTTGAAGGTGATATTGCGTGAACATAGATAAATTAATATTTTCTTGTAAACAGAGCGAGTCTCAAAACTTTTTGATACCACCTCATATACAATAGTATGCTTTCAATGGTTTAATGGATGTGATGTCTGGGTGTCCACATATTTTTGCCGATATGGTATATCTTCTCTATTTGATTGAAGCCTGAAGTATTATCAGTGATGTAAAACAATAAGACAGAGTAAATATTTGAAAGGAATGTCAAAGAAGTGACATTATTGAGGCCTTCATGTGGCTGTTAATGATCAAGCTGTTCAAACAGGATGTTACTTTTTAAGAGTAAATAGTATATAGTACAGAGTTTTGGCACTCCCATCTCCAATCCCATCCGAATACTACTATTAACACTTAACAGAGACCTTTCTGGAGTACTCATTCCAACCAAATAGTACCAAACAAAGCATGAAACAGTCTGTTGAGACTGTATTGCTGATGCAACTTGTTTGCATTGCAGTTTCATTATTAGAAACATCCCCAAAGCTTATCATGTGAATTCCATATGGACGCCTCATTCATCCCTTTTTCCTGCTGTTTTAGGTGTTGCGCTGTTTACTTTGTCTTTGAACCCTGCTAAAAGAACTGTACCTTGATCACGGTGGAGCATTGCTGCTGTTATAGCCCTAAAGAATGTGTAGCTTTGTTGTACGTAAGCTCGGTCAACTATCAGTCAGAGGAGAAAGACTCAGCAAACAGCAGCGTACATGCTGAGACACAAAGCCTCGGTGCTCTGAGTCACGCTTACTCAGAGCATGCACAGGGAAATGACTCTATAATGACCCCCCTCTGCTCAGCATTTTACAAGCTTAAAGGGTCCAGGTGAGAAGTTACAACCAAATGTTTTTCATGTCATTGATGTGTGAGGCCATAAATCACACTTGAATGTGCTGAGGAAACAGAGACTACCTGTTTTTATTACTGATCTAGCAGTCCGGTCTGGTTTTGACTGTGGCTAGACAATACCTAAAATCAGCACAATGTATGAGTCAGCAAACGTGTTTAGACAGACGTTTATTCATTTATCTGATAAATACAGTAGATAAAGGTGCGATTTTGGGAATGTAAATATCTCTTAGATATGTCTATCTGAATGTCCAGTGGAGAATAAGATTTTATCATTTGTTCAGTTTTGAATCAAGACCAGAAATACAATAGTACAATATTTCATCCTGGATAGCAAGTTAGAATGAAGTGCAAACGTGATATTTTGTGTGAAACTGGGCAAATCTGCCACAGAGATGTTTGACATGACATACACTTGACATTGGCGATGCTGAGGTGTTAGGTGAGCGCCATAACATGACTGGAAGATGCAGCTCAAAGGTCGCAGTCTCGACACCGCTGCGGAGATCCAGCGCAAATCGCAGAAGCTGCTTGGCACGCTTCAAAAAGAAGACTTCCAGGACACATTCCAGAAGTGGCAGGAACGCTGGGAACGCTGTATCGCTGTGCAAGGGGACTGTTTTAAAGATGATAGCGTATAAACAAAGATAAATAAAGTACTTTCTTGTAAACAGAGCCAGTCTCTAAGCTTTCTGATACCACCTTGTATGCAAACAAACAAAGGAAATTTAAAGTATTTACTTTCATCAGAGTTTGTTTTGAAGTAATTATGGTGTTTTAAATTACGTAAATCATCAGGACACCGAACGGAACTTTTGCTATGTTTCCACACGGACGGTTTTAATTGTGGGATGTTTGCATCATGGCCGATTGTGGTGCTTGATTTAAATCTGGTGTAGCCAAATGTAGTAAATAAAAAAACGGTTGTTGAGTTTTTTGGGGGGTTTTTTGGTGTAAAGAAAGGACGTCGTAAATAAATGTGTGTTGAAGTGAACATGTATTTATTTATTTATTTCTATTTTTGATAAAAAATGGTCAAACAGAAATGCGTGCTACTTTAATATTTTTATATATAAATTATTAACAAAAACGTTTAGTTTATCACACACCTTAAAAAAAAAATTATTTTTCCTTTTTTTTAAAGAACAAAATGTTTCCTATTATTATTAAGCTTTGATCTCCAGCCTTTTCATTACCTCCTGGGCTTTCATTAGCTTTTCTAATAAGTGCTTCAAGAGGAACCCATCGATGACATCACTGGCCCTGACAAAAAATCCCCTATTGCATTCCTCGGAACTGAAGCAGCACTCCCACTTCGTCCTAGTTCCCTAATACCACCCGAAAGAAACAAAGGATTGTGCATAACAGAGGCCAGGATGAGACAGAGGTGAGGTGATCTTCAAGCCCACACACCTTGTGTACTGTACTATGAGATGTATCATATATTGAAAAAAAGTGGGTGAAATGAGTATAGAAGGCCACATGGACTATTCTCGTGGTGGCACTTAATTACCGGACTTGAGGACACGGTGGACGCTTTTTAAACTCCTTATTTCTCGACTGAAGAGTTTTCTGTGCTCAGTGTCTGATTCCTCCAGGAAGAGATTGTTTGTAGCAGGCTGATTAGTGAAAGCTCTTCATCAGCTCGATGTTCACTAGGTCATGGGAGAGTCCTACCACAAAACCAGGCATGCACGCTCCCGGCTTAATCCTTCCAAACCACAGCATTCAGTCACAGGAGGAAATGGCAGCCAGGGGTGGAGGCTCGTTGAATTTGATGTTTTTTTTTTTTTTTTAAGAAAATGAGTCAAGAGCAAGTCATTGTATCCTTTGTGCCAATATGCTGCGATGCAGCAAAACGAACATTAGACAGGCTTGAGACACTGACCAAGAGTCTGCTTATGAGTCTGTATGTGGGGTAGAAAATCGTTCAAATCTTTTTAATCTTTTCCTGAATTCACATCACTGGCATGTGCAGAAGCGCTCCTGTTTGTTTTTGCAGGAGCATGGATTCTAATCCAGTCCTGGTGGGTGGAGGGTAGGGGGTAACTTTGGTCCCAGCCACGTTTCATATTTCTCTTATTTGCTTTGCACTCTCTTTATCTCTCATGTCTCCTCTACTCATATCTGACATGCACTCAGGCTTCTGGAGGGTGTAAATAGCACGGTGAGAATTTCATAACGTGATAAAGATACACAAGCGTCCAGTCCAGCCTACGATGAAGTCATGGTGGAGGAATCCACTGGCAAGCACGTGTAGGCCATCAGGAGCGAGGTGTCAAAGCTATTTATTCAGCTCTTGACAGTGGCGAGGAACGAGCATGTGGATCGAGACCAGAGAGGCTTCAGAGGGCCTGATGTAGACAGGTGTCCTCTTTTTTTAAAGTAGAGTACGATCTCACTGGAGATAACACGCATCGCAAATATGAGATTTTCAGACAACCTTTAAGCTCGTGCTTAAAATCCGTTCTTCAGAATGGCGCTAATGAAAGCTGTTATTTAAAAGAAGTGATGACCGGGTGTCTGAACACTACAATGTTCTTTCTATTGACTGCATTTCTACCCTTTTCACCCCAAATCCCTCACATTTACTGGTGTAGTGCGGAATATGTAGCGTCATGCAAAAAGCTGGGATGGTTGATTTACTATAACAGCACAAGTCTTTTATTCATCTTTATCCAGGGTTTCCATTTGCCTTAAAAAGACACAAAGCTCAAAGCGCACAAACAGCTAACGCTTTTAACAAGGTTATTGTAGTATCAAAACAAAACCAAAGCAAAAAAAATAAATCACCACCACCACCAACAAACAACAACAACAACAACAAAATCCTGTAAACAATTCACTACTGAATTTGAGCAATAGTGGAAATGTTTAGTCTAGAATTAATTGAATCTTACTAATCGGTTAACCTGAGTTTTCACTTGAACCGGTGCGTGTATACTAGGCCAAAGTACCACGTGTCCAAAGTGTTCTCTACATGTTCCTTAGGGTTCTCCAGTTTTTTCCCTCCACTTAAAAAAAATGGTAGGTGAGGGGCTTTTTACTTGTCACATATAAATTACAGAATACACAGTGAAATTCTTATCCCAGCAATACTAGGAAGCTGGGGTCGGCCATGACACAGCGCCCCTGGAGCACAGAGGGTTAAGGGCCTTGCTCAAGGGCCCCAAGAGTGGCCCCAAAGCCCCAATACTGGGGCTTGAACCCCCGACCTTCTGATCAATAACCAAGAGCCTTAACTACTGAGCTACTAGGTTGATTTAATATGATGACGTGTAAATGTGTGTACACCAACCAGGTATAACATTATGACATTATAACATTATGAGTGGTGAAGTGAAGAACACTGATTTTCTTCATCATGGCACCTGTTAGTGGGTGGATTTATTTTTTAGGCAGCAGGTGAACATTTTGTCCTCAAAGTTGATGTTAGAAGCAGGAAAAATGGGCGTAAGGATTTGAGCGAGTTGACAAATTGTGACGTCTGGGTCGGAGCATCTCCAAAACTGCAGCTCTTGTGGGATGTTCCTGGTCTGCAGTGGTCAGTATCTATCAAAAGTGCTACAAGGAAAGAACAGTGGTGAACCGGCGACAGGGTCGTGGGCAGCCGAGGATCATTGATGCATGTGTGATGATGCTTGAATAGGCAGGACTGTTTTGGTAGCAAAAGGGGGACCAACACAATACCAGGCAGGTGGTCATAATGTTAAATGATATATCACTAAGGTGGCGTCAGTATAAGAACGTTATGCTAAGAGTCGCAGTGTTAGAATTGACAGAGTTGAATTAATTGAGATCAGATCCCAGAACCATGCCACTGTTGGGCCCCTGAGAAAGGCTCTTCACCTATTTATATAAGTCGGTGTACATAAATGCTGCCAAATGCTGTAAATATAAATCTCCTTTTCACCTCGTGATGTTCTTCGTCTTGGCTACTTTCTGAAATTCGATGTCACGAAAGACCTCATTGCTCCGAGCATTCTGTGTTGTAAATCTTTATTCATTGCTCGTGTCGGCACCTCGTTAATCATTCGATGCAGAGAAGCACACACACACCCAGACACGCAGGTACTACACCTCAGCCCACTGTCTCAAATCAGCGTCATCCAAATCCGATGATGCACACAAAAACGTCCTATACGTTTCTCACACAGACGTACACGTACGTCTTACACCTTTCATGCTAAGACACGCACAGTGCTGGATCAAAGAGCGTCAGGATAAAGTGCTGATGAGATTTTCAACTGTGTAGCGTGGAGTGGAAATGCTCCATTGTTGAATGTGGAAAAGGAAACACCTTGCGCAGGGACAAACAACTAGCGTCACCACAGGGCTTTCAGGAAGGCAGGTTCTTACGGGCACACATTAAAACTTACTCAACTGAGTCATCTTGAGCAACCCAAAGGCTACAGTTAGCGGGATTGCAGGGGAGGCGGTCCCACCTCAAGTGTCTTTACAACTTCCTTTGATGAAATATTTTCAATGGCTTACTGTGCACCAGAAGGAGTTCGACAGATGTGAATAAGACATTACACACTACCGGATTGGTTGAAAAACTTAAACAAGAATTAATGCGCCAAAAAACCCACATGTTGCCTCCGAATACTTACATCTTTTAACCCAGATGTGTGTGTGTATGTGTGTGTGTGTGTGTGTGTGTGTGTGTGTGTGTGAAGAGGTATATGGCAATATGCTGTAGGAGTAAATTCACAAAGACTGTTGGCCATATGGCTAATCCGTGCACACACACAACCCACAGAATGTGGTGAAGCAAAAAAATAAAAAAAAACAGGATGTAAAATAGAAAACCATGTGGCTCTGACTGGAATTAAGTCCAGAGGTGAACTTTTGGGCAAGACTGGTGATATAGACGTAAGACGACATTACTGAAATAAAACAGCTCAGACAATATTACATTTTTTTTTTTTTTTTACTAATTTGAATCAATTATTCCCATTCACTAAGTGCTTTATTATTGTCAGGGTCCCGGTAGATCCTGAATGGGTTGCCAGTTCATTGCATTGTATCATTCAGATATTTACACCGTAGATCATGCAGAACTGATGCCCAGGAACGGTCTCGGACAATGGCCGTTCTGATATCAGGTCTCAAACTAGATTAGATCCTGTAACAAATGACATTAATGTACATTTTTTAAAATGAACTTTTTTTTTTATATTGCATTTTTATCAATTTGTTTAACCGATTTTAACTGAATAAAATCTGCCTATATTTAGGAGGCCTGGGGTTCAGTTCAAATTTAAGTTCAAGTTTATTTATATAGTGTTTTAAAGCAGCTTTACAGTACGTATGAATTATAGAACAAAAACATTTTTATATAAGTGAATTAGGTGAGCTTATCCTTGATGATGAATCCTGGGGTAACTGTGGCAAGGAAAAAATCCCTTAGATGTTATGAGAAAGAAACCTCAGAAGAACCAGACTCAAAAGGGGAACCCATCCTCATCTGGATGATATCAAGGGTGTGATTATAAATCTAAGAACCACCATGAGTGCTGCTGCTGCTGTTCATGATATTAACAAGCACAAGTTGGTAATGTGCATGTGATCAGATGTTTTGGAGCACAAGGTTATGATATGTGATGTGTGTTATGTGAAGGACTTGCTAAAAAGATACGTCTTTAATCTGCACTTAAACTGGGAGAGTGTGTCTGAGCCACGAACACTGTCAGGAAGACTATTCCAAAGTTTAGGAGCTAAATGTAAGAATGTTCTACCACCTTTAGTGGATTTTGCTATTCTAGAAAATACTAGAAGTCTGGAGTTTTGAGATCTCAGGGAGCGTGACGGATTGTAGCGTGTTAGAAGACTAGAGAGATACATGGGCGATAAACCATTTAGGGCTTTGTAGGTAAGTAGCAGTAGTTTGTAGTCGATTTGAATCTTAACAGGTAGCCAGTGTGGGGATGAAAAGATTGGGGTTGATGAATGAAGCAGGACATCCACCTAGTAATGCATTACAATAGTCCAGTCTGGAGGACATGAACACATGGATGAGCTTCTCTGCATCAGATATAGATACGTTTCTTAGCAATATTTCTAAGGTGGAAGGCCGTTTTAGTAATTTGGGTGACAAGACAAGTTGCTGTCAAAAATAACTCCCAGGTCTTTTACTGTTGAACTATTATTTACAGTACGTCTGGGATAAACAGTCAGTTCATCATGAAGGTGCTCAATAGGGTTGAGGTCAGAGCTCTGTAGCAGGCCACTCAAGATGTTCCACTCCAAACCATTTATTTATGGAGTACAGGCCCAAAACCTGTTCCAGCGTCGTGTATTGGACATTCCACTGGACAGTTATGTGCCTCTAACCTTGTGGTAACAGTTTGGGAAAGAACCACATATGTCCCATAGAGTGTCCCCTGGAGTGTATTGTTCATAGTGTGAATAGTGTTAGTGTTAAATTCCTGGAAAAAGTTCTTGGAATACGCCCTTATGGAACGCTGGTGTGCCCGTCCTCCTCCCTCCATTACTGAAGGATTAACACATGCCCAAGCATGGTCGAATAACAGGTTAAAAGGAGTGGAAACAATCTCTCTGGCGTGTGGGCGTGACACAGCTGAACAGCATGGTACCAAAACCATTACCAGATTCAGTAGCCAGGTCATCATGCAGGCCTCTACAGATGCTCTTTCATCCTACCTTTTCATCTCGTAATTTTCCTCGCTATGTAACCATACAGGCTAAGAAGTGGTTTAATGAAGCAGAACATGGAATTGGTCGCCTTATTGCCAACACATTTAGCTTTTGATAGCGATCTGGAATGTCAGAACCGATCTGCACAGATTTTTACTTCGGCTCGCCATCACCCGTATGTTTTCGTTCAGTGACGTAACCCGAATAAATCAAGACCAGCGCGTTTCTTCAGAACTTCCCGTAAACTAATTAGACCTTATGGGGTGCATGTGCGGATTCTGGAAGTGTGTGTATGGAAAAGGAAGAGAAAGCCACGGTGTCAGGATACAGGTGCACTCCGAATGATAGAGAAGTGAAAAAGCAGGGGGCAGGATACACAAATATTATTCTTTTCATATCAAAGCTGATTGGGGGGGGGGGGGGGGGGGGGGGGGGGGGGGGGGTATATTCATGTTATTATTTCTCGTTTTTTTATACACTGGGAAATGCTGCTCAGCTGCTTACATGTGGAAGTGAGTCAGTGAACGTGTCTGATCCGAAAAAGAGTTTTGGATCATTTGCCCTGGAAGCTGATTCGGTTCCTCTTCCGATTCTTAGTGTTTCAGCAATACTGTGATGAGTCACCATTGCACTTTTTAGATAATAAATAATAAAACATTTTGAATAAATGAGGTCCTTTCTGAAATGACAATGAGCTCATTTCCATAATGACCAACCAGTGATCACAGGTTACTCATGTTAATGATCACGTGACCACACACTGTGTCATATAAATGCCGTAAGATTTGTTGTAACTTATTTACACAGAAATACTGTCGAAACGTTGGTATTTAATTTTCAAGAATCATTTGTACATAGTATAATGCAATTTTGTAAGGCATATAAGTTGTACATACACTGTTAGACACTTTATTCCATTGTATTATGGTATTATAATCATTTGATTATATATATATATTGTTGTATTATATATATATATTGTTGTATTATATATTATATAATACAAGTATTATTAAATAAATGTTATTACGTCTTATAAGGTATCTGACTATTCTCTTTATTTTTCACTTTCTGGATCATCTTCTGCTTGGTGGTCCGGTCTCTTTCCAGTAGCTATCATGTTAGTTTTTAACACACTATTTGTAAAAAAAAGTTTGTGGACACCTGACTATAAGATTGGTATTTGCTATTTGAACAGACTTACTCTTATAATAACCTCCACTCTTCTGGGAAGATGGTCCACCAGAGTTTTGGAGTGTGCATGTGGAAATTCAACTACAAGAGTGTTAGTAAAGTCAGGTACAGATGGAGGTGAGGTGAGGAGGCCTGGAGTGCAGTCAGAGTTCACATTTATCCCAAAGGTGTTCAAGAGGGTTTAGAGCTCTATAGCTGTTGATCTTTCACTCCAAATTCCCTTGTAAAGCAGATTTTCGTGAAGCTGCACAAGGGCATTGTAATGTTGGAACAGGTTCGGGGTCTGAGGTCAAGTGAAGGGAAAATGTAATGCCACCACGTTTAAATTGTGTACAATCAACTTTTTGGAGAAGAATCCCACATAGCTGGATAAGACAGATGTCCATATAGTGTAGTTAGATATCTAACTATATTGCTAGAATTGTATGAATTAACATGATTAGCAGGCTAATGAATTCCAGACAGCACTTGATTGGGCTAACTAGCGTTCGCTAATTAATCGCTCACCAGATGATCATTTACTTTTGCTTGAGCACCCAACACTGATCATCATCAAAGAACCTTCGAGAAGATAATTATACAGTACACAATTGAGAAACCAATAGGAAGAAATAGAAGTTTGAAAAGTCAGGTTTAGTTTTTTTTTTTGGGTTTTTTAATTCAAATTTTTTTTTTCTTTTTTTTTTTTTTTTTAACACTGAAAGCTTCCTGGTTGAAGAAAACTGATGGAAAACTGTATGCTGTTTCAAGAAACTCTGATGTGAAGCTACAAAACATGTATTTAATACTGTAATGGAGGGAGAAATGTTTCATTGGCTAGTTTTTGAGTCTTCTGTGTATTATTTCTGAAATTTTAATAAATACAATATTTCATATATATCTGTGTGTGTGTGTGTGTGTGTGTGTGTGTGTGTGTGTGTGTGTGTGTGTATATATATATATATATATATAAACCACATTTCAAACACATGAGCAGTAAAATCAGAGCATCTAAAGTTTTGGTACAAATAAATATTTAAATAAATAAATTAACACTAGGGTCTCATAAACAAATGTAAATACATAAATAGACATTTTTACAGGTAAAAACAGGTCATTTCAGAGCCGCGTCGCTTAATCATCAGTCCATGTCTGAACCCACAGTACGCAAATATTTGCGTCCAAAGCATTCCTCATGTCTCAGTCCTTCTTTTTCGCACTGCAGCTCGGCGGGGCCAAGCACCGAGTTCCTGCTGAACATCCGGACAAGTCCTCATCGCAGAGATTTAAGCTGGACCTCTTGTCACGACTCCGTGATCTCTTTCTCTACCCATCCATCTCTCATTCTCTTTCTGTCCACTCTTCTTTTCTTCTCTCTCTCTCTCTCTCTCTCTCTCTTGGCCTTCATCTTATCTAGTTTATTTTGAGGTAGAATTTCACGGACTTCACAGTCACCCTGAAATAAAACAGACACCCAGGAGATCCAATGTCACACACGGGACTAAAAACGCAACCTCAACGATGACTTCATGTAGGGATATTGTGTGCACATTTTTTGGATGTTGTGTTTGTGTGTGTGTGTGTGTGTGTGTGTGAGAGAGACAGCTTACCATGAGCTCCTGTGATTTAGCGATGTGTAGACGTGCCAAGTTTGACCTTCTCTTCGTTTTCTACTTCGTATGCGCCCCGTTTGTGAAACCTGTCAATCACAAAGAAAGAGAGATGTCAGGTGTACTGTTATACCACACACGGGATGGGAAATCACTGACGTGAGTGTAGGGGAGCCAAAAACGAACCTGAGAGCTAAGAGCAGGCCGATGATGGTCAGACAGAGTGAAGACAGAACGACAGCCACGACGGCGAGTGCAGTCGTCCGACTGTATCCTTCTTTGTTTGTTGACATGGGCAGCGAGAAAAAGTGGCACCTCTCACCCGTGTAATCTTTATTGCATCTAAAAGAAAAAACATGGAAAAATCATTGTTATTTCAATCGAAACGTCTCGGAATCAGAACGTAAAAAGCGGAGCAATTTGACTTACATGCACGATGGGCCGACTTTTCTCACATACTGGCAAGTTCCATGGATACAATAATCCTTAAATTTTCTCAGGCAAGGATTTCTTTTCTTTCCTTTGCCTTTTCCCTTTCCTTTCTTTTCTTCTTTTGCTCTCCTCTGGTTCGCTTCACCTTCTCGCCTCTCTGCGTTCAGCACCATGGTTGGGTCTTTGGGTTTGCTTGAGAAAGCGACTGCAGATGCACAAACATAAACTTTAATAATCTATAACAAATATTCATTCTTTCCGACTTATGATAGATTTATTTACTTCGAATTACCTTGAGGCATCTCAAAATCCCCTGAGAGATCGTAGTCATACTGCTCAGCATCATCGTAGAAATAATCCTCTTCCTCGGGTCGATGGTCCTCTTGCTTCTTTTCCTCCGTGGGCCTTCTGTCGTTCTGAGCCTCAGAGGTGCGGAGCAGGTGAATCACAGTCGTCTGTGCAGGCTTCTCTGACTCGTACCTGTCTATCGATGCTCCGCTCACCAGAGTAACTAAAAAACATGGAAGAAACAACAACAGTAAGACATTTCAGATTTAATCGTACACTGTTTATTCCACGCTCAATCTTAGAAACATGTCCCGGTTATGGATATGGAGGTTGGTTAAAGGCCACCAGTGACATCAGTGTGCAGATTGGCCCCATTTGCCCAAACATGAGAAAAATGTCCAACTTGATGTGAGAGTGAATTTAAAAACAAGCGATTCTTTCCCTTAAATAGGCCACACACTCGACACCCCTAGAGGGTGCTGGGGCAGTTTTACCAAACTCAACATGCACAGACTCTGATCTAATGCATGAACACACAGGTCGAAAATAAATAGATCATGTTACATTACATAAAGATGATTCTTAAATGGGCTGTGGACCAACTGTGCTGCCCTCTAAGAAAAGAAAGACCCTTAGACATGCTTGGACGCAGGAAATAAAAATGTCCCGTTCTGGTGTTATAAGTGGAGCACTGGGGGTGGGGAGAAGGTTAGTGATCTTTTTTTAAAACATCACGTGTGCGCACAAGTTCCGAAGCACAAAGTGTGAAGTGTCAGGCGTAAAAGCGTGCGCGTTCCAGACAATCAGAAAGCCTGGAATTACTTACCGAGCACATGGGCGAGAACGGCCACCACGCACAGCTTCATAGTTTCCAACCGGGATATATATAAAAGAAGAGAAGAGACGAAGTAAAAAAGGGGAAGGAAGAAAAAAAAAAATCCAAAGAAGTGCTCAGGCTTGTTTTGAGTATTCCACAGAGCTCGGAGTGTAAATCCGTGGACGTGCGGCGGCCCGTGGCTGAGCTACGACTGAGGAACGAGACAGAAATCAGTGCTGGTGGACAGGGAGCATTTTAAATAGCTGAAGGCGAAAGAGCCACGCCTGCTCAACACACACACACACACACACACACACACACACACACACACACACACACACACACTCTCTCTCTCCCTACCCTCCCACCTCTCTTTCTCTCTCACTCCTTCCTGTCACAATTCATATTTTAACAACATGCCTACAGCCGTCTTCAGGAGAACCCTGCACTGTATCTCTCACAGTTCTCTCAGAACCTCTTCAAGAAAAATCCCTGCCTACAGAATCCTGCATCTCCGAAATAACCTTTAATTATCAAAATCACTTTTCTAGCTTATACAGTATGTACAGATGGCTCTGGATACGACCTTCAATAAAACTGAAGAGACAAATGTTTAACTATTCAAACAACCTGCATTTAATGTTCTGGGAGGAACCTTGCAACACAATGGGGTTCTTTTGGAATAGACGAAACATAATCCAGCCATAGAGCTCAGTTTGTGTGTTCTGTGTATATCTACACTATATTGCAAAAAAAGTTTGCGGACACCTGGTCATAAGTATGGTATGTGATTTAATAATTTCCTCCACTCTTCTGGGAAGATGTTCTACTAGTCAAATCAAGTCAAGAAGCTTTTTATTGTCATTTCAACCATATAAAGCAGCACACAGTGAAATGAGACAACATTTTTCCAGAACCCTGGTGCTACACAAAACTAACCCTAGAGCAACATCACACAACATAGAGCGACATCACACAACACAGAGCTGAGGATTAAAGTGTCCTCGCCACATAAAGTGCATCGTGTGAAGACAAATAACAGTGCAGACAGACAACACAAGACAGTGTGGGTCAGATACACAAAACACAAAATAGTGCTGACCAGTAAACCTACTGTATAATATGTTATACAGAACAATGTGCAAAACAAAACTGTACAAAAGAGTGTATTTGTAAACATAAACACAATGTTTACAACTCACAGTCGTAAGTCAGCAGAGTGAACACCAGTGGGCTGAGCACACGGCCCTGAGGGTGCCCCAGTGCTCAGTGTGGTGGTGCTGGAGATGCTGTTCACGATCCGGACTGACTGAGGTCTCCTGGTCAGGAAGTCCAGGATCCAGTTGCAGAGGGAGGTGTTCAGGCACAGTAGGCTCAACTTCTCAATCAGGTGCTGAGGGATGATTGTGTTGAATGCTGAATTGAAGTCTATGAACAGCATTCGTACGTATGTGTCCTTAATGTCCAGTTTGGGGAAGAACTACATATGGCTGGAAATGTCTGGGGTCCCAATACCTTTGTCCATATAGTGTATGTTACAGAGAGAAGCTTAAATTATCTTTAGAGTTTGGGTAACAAATACACACAGAACACTGCATCATGAAGGGTTACAAATCCTTCTGAAGGACAGACAAAATATTAATGATGTAAATTTTGGAATTTGCAGTCTTTAAGAGGAACAACGAGAAATTCTGGTGGAAAGTATGTGTGTTTATATCTTATTATAAATGGATAAAGGAAGTATGGCATGCTGTTCATTAATAAATAAATATATAAATAAAACATAGACAGTTTCCTGTAGTATAAGTGGAATAAAGCACTTCAGACTTGCTGATCATCTGCTCCAACACACAAATACAAAATAATAGTATGACCTACTATTCTAACACCTTACACCTTATAATTAAATATAAAAAAATAGCTTTAGTTTACAAACAAAAGAGTCTGAACAGATCACACCAAACATTAATAATTATCATTGCTGTTCTCTGTATAACTCCGTACGGTAATAAATAACAATTTATATAGTCAGTTGTTTTCGTGTGTGCTACCAAATGTTTTGAAAAGCTGATAATAATGATGATGATAATAATAATAATAATAATAATAATAATAATAATAATAATAATAATAATAATAAAAATAAAATAATAATAATAATAATAATAAAATTATAATAATAATAATAATTAGTAGAAGAAGAATAGTTATATAGTTAGATAAACAATAATGAATTGTGTGATACAATTTTTAACGCAGCCTAATGTTACCCCCTTGTGGTACAAAACTGTAACTACTACAAAACAACTCTAGCTTTTATTATTATTACATTATTAATATTAAAACAACAACAACTGTATATATAATAACTGTAATATGTTACAAAATACATGATTTTATTACTATATGACTACATTAAAAACTATATAAAATCTATAAATATACAATCATCGAAACATTCATATTTTCTACTTCTGTGTGTGTGTGTGTGTGTGTGTGTGTGTGTGTGTGTGTG
>JAAIIK010000052.1:1382026-1397870 GCA_014706435.1 Silurus glanis | reverse complement strand
TGTGTGTGTGTGTGTGTGTGTGTGTGTGTGTGTGTGTGTGGTGTGATGTTGTTTGGTGGTTTGATATTGGTTGGATTGGGTGTTAGATTGGGGTTTAGATTGGGGTTAGATTGGGGTTAGATTGGATGTTAGATTGGGGTTAGACTGGGTGTTAGATTGGGTATTAGATTGGTGTTAGATTGGGTGTTAGGTTAGATTTTAGATTGGAGGTTAGATTGGGGGTTGGATTAGATGTTAAATTGGATGTCGGGTTGGATGTTAGATTGGGGTTTAGATTGGGTGTTGGATTGGATGTTACATTGGAGTTTAGATTTGATGTAAAATTGGGTGTTGGATTGGACATTAGATTGGGTGTTAAACTTGATGTTAGATTGGATATTAGATCGGATGTTAGATATGATACACTGGATGTGACATTAGGTGCATTGATCATTTATATATGATTAATAAATGAGTAATTCTTCTTCTGCTCTCAAGTTTCGACATTTTGTACATGTGTACATACAGGTGCATCTCAATAAATTACAATGTCGTGGAAAAGTTCATTTATTTCAGTAATTCAAGTCAAATTGTAAAACTCGCGTATCAAATAAACTCAATGCACACAGACTGAAGTAGTTTTAGTCTTTGGTTCTTTTAATTGTGATGATTTTGGCTCACATTTAACAAAAACCCACAAATTCACGATCTCAAAAAATGTGAATATGGTGACATGCCGATCCTCAGCGTCAGAGGCGTCTTACCTGAGCTAAAGAGAAGAACAACTGGACTGTTGCCCGGTGGTGTAAATCAGATGAGAGCAAGTTTTGTATTTAATTTGGAAACCAAGCTCCTAGAGTCTGGAGGAAGGGTGGAGAAGCTCATAGCCCAAGTTGCTTGAAGTCCAGTGTTAAGTTTCCACAGTCTGTGATGATTTGGGGTGCAGTGTCATCTGCTGGTGTTGGTCCACTGTGTTTTTTGAAAACCAAAGTCACTGCACTCGTTTACCAAGACGTTTTAGAGCAGCTTTATGGAGATGCTGATTTCATTTTCCAGTAGGATTTGGCACCTGCCCACACTGCCTAAAGCATCAAAAGTTGGTTAAATGATCATGGTGATGGTGTGCTTGACTGGCCAGCATACTTACTGGACCTGAACCCCATGAAGAATCTCTGGTGTATTGTCAAGAGGAAAATGAGAAACTAGAGAACAAAAAATGCAGATGAGCTGAAGGTTGTCAAAGAAACCTGGGCTTCCATTCCACCTCAGCAGTTCCACAGACTGATCACCTCCATGCCACGCCGAATTGAGGCAGTAATTAAAGCAAAAGGAGCCCCGACCAAGTATTGAGAACATATACAGTAGATGAACATACTTTCCAGAAGACCAACAAGTCACTAAAAAATGTGTTTTTGATTGGTCTTATGAAGTATTTTCATTCTTTGAGATTGTGAATTGGTGTTTTTTTGTTAAATGTGAGCCAAAATCATCACAATTAAAAGAACCAAAGACTTAAACTACTTCGGTCTGTGTGCATTGAGTTTATTTCATACACGAGTTTCACAATTTGAGTTGATTTACTGAAATAAATGACATTCTAATTTATTGAGATGCACCTGTGTGTGTGTGTGTGTGTGTGTGTGTGTGTGTGTTTATAATCTGTTTAAAATGTGAAGTAAGTAAAATATGATGGATGAAATTATAAAATTGTGATTTAAAGCTAATTCGGAAGATGGTCAATGACGTCACCCTTTTTGAGTTGCACGCGGACTTTCTTTTTGAAGGCGCTCGAGGCTGGAAGGAAACCGGTTCCAGCCAGTTTGCGGTGTGAGAGCAGCGGCGGTGATCAGGTTGAATATTAGTTTGCGTGAGCAGCGGATCGAGTCGGATTGTATCAGAGCGGGTTTATATCGAACATCTAACAATATGGGGAGGATAAAAGAGCGGATTAAAGCGGGCAGTGACAGAAATCGGCACATTAAACGGTATGGTGAGTTACAGCGTCAGAGGCCTTGTTTACAGAGCGTCTTTGGGAGACATTGCGGTGTGTTCACATTGGAGTTCTCATTATTAGGAGTCATAGCAGCATCATTGGTAGTCATATTATTGTCTCGTTGTTGGGAGTCATGGCAGCATTTTGTCATTAGGATTCATAAAAGCGTCTCTTCTTCATCAGGAGTCGTTCATTTTGAACGAGTCTTTAAAGTGACTCAGAAGAACGAGTCGTCTCAAAGAGTGATTCGTTCTTTTTTTTTTTTTTTTTTTACTGGACGCACATTAATAAGGAATCGCAAAAAAAATTTAGTTGTTTTTTTTTCTCCCTCGACTTTTCTAGTCCGAGTCGTGCGTTTTCTTGATACGTGACTCCCATAGACGCTGTGCAGTTGTTTATATTAGTTTAAATGAGATTTGTTCATTTTGATTCAAAGAACCGAGTCACTAAAATGAGCCGATTCTCCCATCACTAGGAGTTGTAGGCCATTTCATCGGCCACACGTTCATGTCCGTTTCCGGTTAGATAACACGCACATTGATATTTCCGAAAAACAAAACACAACACGAATACTGACCAACAACTCGACTACCTCTACTACTACTACTTATCCAAAACCAACAGCACGTGATGAATTAGATTTTAATACAAAGTTACTTCATGATATGATTGTCAGCATTGTATGACCTGCACCTTCTTGTTTATTTTTTGACGACACACAGGACTCTGGCCTCACAGATAGAACATTAAATCTCTCTCCACACACACACACACACACACACACACACACACACACACACACACAAACACAGTTCCACAACAACAAGGAATTAGAGCAACGTTGGCTACAACATGGCACCACATCTCCAACATTATGAATAACATATGAAGAAAAAAAATGTTTGCAAAAAGTTCCTACAGTAAGGTGTCTGGAGAGAGATCTCCAGCTATCGATTATTTTAGTAATTGATTATTTCAGCGATTAATCGAGTAATCGGATTAGAAGTACTTCTTCTTCTTCTTCTTTAGGCTGCTCCCATTAGGGGGTCGTCACAGCGGATCATCCGTCTCCATACCCCTCTGTCCTCTACATCTGCGTCTTTCAAACCAACTACCTGCTTGTCTTCCTTCACCACATCCATAAACCTCCTCCTTGGTCTTCCTCTTTTCCTCCTTCCTGGTGGCTCCATCCTCAGCATTCTCCTACTGATAATAGAGCAACACTAAATATACAAGAGGAAAAAAAAAAACTTACATTTTTCTAAAAAAAGAAATGCGTTTTTGTTGCTGAAATCACATTATTGCATACAAGAATATCTGTGAAAACTAAACCCATGTAGTGCATTTAATTGCCATATTACATCAAAATGCAAAAACAAACATAAACAAATCATAAATAAATTTCAGATTACTAATAAAATAAGGTTTGCCTAATTCCGACTTTTTTCCGCGCAATTTTGACTCTTTTCTTTCAATTCCGAAACTGTTTCTCGTAAACATCTGCAGCGTTTCTCTCTTTACCTGTCCAGTGCGCACGAGTTTAGCGGGTGGTGTGACGGTAATAATGGTCCGTGGGAAACGCAGTGCGGCTGGAAATGCGTTAGGAGCAGACATGCTCCTCATCGTTGGGACGTCAGCGGTGTTTTAAACATTTTAGAGCTGAACTGTCCACACATTCTAACAACTGAGAAACATTTCAGCTCCTCAAAAATACAGATTTTATTATTATGTGAAAATCGTTTGTTTTTCAGAAGTTGAAGATGTTTTTTTGTGGACTTTGAAGACAGACTTTTAACATCAGCACCATTCACCTCTGTCTCATCGTCCAGATCTGCCCCAGCTAAGGTATTCGGTTCAGCCTGGATATCGGCTTCAGAATCCAATAATAATAATCATTTACAGCCTGGTTTTTGTGATGAATTCATTTATTTTTGTTTTGTTTCCCTTAAACAGGATCTCCTTTGGCCTGTCCTTCACTACAACACATTTCACAAGTAAACACATCAGCCTTCATCATGGGTGGGAACGAAGGAGGAGGACGTGGAACGGATCTATGGAGCTTCATCGGGGTTCGTCCAAGCGTCCAGAAATCCCCCACCGACCCTGGGGCAGAGTCCAACACCTCGGGTGAGAATTGTAGTGGTTGGGTTCATGTGTTCTGAAATTAATTTTGCTCAGGCCACAAGCACTTCTGGTTGAGTAGCTATGCAGATATTTTGAGCACGTCCCACAGAAAATATATTTGAAGGATTTCTACAGGGATATGATCGTAACCTGAACCATGATTTTCGAAATCAATCTAAACTGGTGCAAGGTCACATCAAGGTCACATATCTGAAATATTTCTCCACAGATGTCAAACAAAAATGTCATACATTTTTCTCTTCCTCTGACCTTTAATCATCTTTTAACCTGCAGGAGGTTTCAGTCTGCAGTCATACCTTGGGCTTCAGAAGTCCACCACTCTGGACAGCATCAAGACTCAAGTGAACGTCGGGGTTGAAAACCCGCCCGACTTCAAGTCCTCCAAACAGGAAGTGACCGGACCGGAGGGGAGAAAAGTGTCTGTACACAAACTCAAACCTCGCGACATGAACGTCCTCACTCCGTCCGGCTTCTGACGTCGGCTCACACCTTCCTCCTTTTACTTTTTCTCTCTTCTCCACTCAGGTCGCTCACACACGTCCCTCACACACACGTCTCACGCACACACACACCGAATATGAGCCAAGTCCTTCAGCCCGATGTTTGTGATGCTGATCCACGTTACCTAATCAGTGACGTTTCCATCTCAGTTCCAGCTCGCTGTGATTGTCATGGTACAGTGTCACATGATGATGGAAAAATCGTTTAAAATTAAATCTGCTTTTTTTCCCCCCGTGAATGTAATGCATTTTTATGGAGCTCCAGACCGAACCGGATTAAACAAGTAACCTGCTTTAACAGCATGAGGGACATCACCAGGAATTCTGTTCAATCAGTGCCACTTTTATTTCCCAGAATGCACGTCTGTATTTCTATCTATGCAGTTTAGGGTGGTCCTGGTTCTTTTTTTGTTTGTTTGTTTGTAAAATACAGAACCGCGTTTGTGTACATAACTAAGAATCTCCAGCTCAGACAGGGAATACATACGAGCTCCAATCCGATCACAGAATTCCGAAGGTTTTTTCCAAAACTCCTGAGATCCAAACTAAATTGCACACGGTCACGTTCTATACAGTGACTCCACACGCCGCTTTTAGTTTTTCTGAAAGTGTTTGATTTCAGTGTTGTATCATGATTACATTTTTCCAGTAAATTTGATCTCTACCCAGGTTTTTTTTTCTTTTCTTACTGGTGCACTATATGGACAAAAGTTTGTGGACACCTGACTATAAGATTTATATCAGCTTTTTTAAACATCCCATTCCACATTCAGGCTCCATTTGCGCTTATAATAACCTCCACTCTTCTGGGAAGATGTTCCACTAGATTTTGTGGAGATTTTGTGGAGAAGTCATTCAGAGATAAGGGTGTTATTAAAGTCAGATATTGATGTAGGTGAGGTGAGGAGGCCTGGGGTGCAGTCAGCTTTTTAATCCATACCAAAGGTGTTTAATAGAGTTGAGGGGTTGGAGCTCTATAAGCAAGAGATCTTCCACTCCAACCCATGGAGAGCATGTCTTCATGAAGCTGGGTTTGTGCACAAGTGCATTGTCTTCACGTCTGATCAAAAGGTCATGAGTTCAAATCCCAGCATTTCCAGGCACCCACTGCTGCTTCCTTGAGCTAAGAGCATCTTCCAAATCGAACAGACATTCCATACAATCGTGCGCCTCACGTTAAAAGTTTGGAACAGAAGCACAATCGGGTGTCCAAATACTTTTAGTCATATCGCGCATGTACTTCAGGACCAGATTTAAATTTTTGTTTTCAAATCATCATCTACACGACAAGAAAGTCCCAACACGTCATGATCATGCAAGTCACTAACGATCAAGAGACATTTGGATGGCCACGCCCACTCAGACAAGCACTTAATAAGACGAGATGTACGGATGTTCTTCGGCAAACACGCGTACGTACGGTTACTCAACACACTAATCTCGCACGAGAACACGTATATGCGCAAGACAACATTCAGCTCGTATGCAGGTCACCCTCGACTTACGATGGAGTTCTTTTTCGTTTTTTCGGGACACGCCTCCGTAACGACGACATCACACCGCCGCAGGAATCCCTCGTCCTGTCGCTCGCCCATCAAACAGCTTTGGGTTTGTTAAAGAGTAGCGTAACGTCGAGGTGTTCGTGTCTTCTTGTCTCTCTGTCCATAAGCAATAGCATTCTGCAGGATACGTTCCAGTTTTATTGAAGTTCTACGCATGTAAAAACCTTGCCAGTTTTATTTATTTTTTTTCTAGATGTTTCTGCACAACCGTTGGAGTAAATCCATTTTGTATTTCATATTTATATATATATTCATCATGCCTGTTGCTTTTTTTAGTGATGGACTTGAAGTGTTTTTTTATTAATTTAATATTATTACTAGTGAAATGCTGTTTTTTTTCCGCATTCCAGTTTAGACACCCACATGCACAAAAGTGTGGAAACACCTGGGTTTTTATGTGTTTTTTTAGAAATTCATGCATATTCCTTTAGTCTCCATGCAACAAACCGGGTCATGTAACAATTTGAAGATGGACTTCGACCAAAACAAATCTAGAATTGTACAAAAAGATGATTTTAATTGACAAATCCTCATTTAGCCTGAAAATCTGCTTTACACACTTTTTGTGGACAGTTTTTTTTTTTTTCTTTCTCAGACAAACAGAAATAGAGCAAATGGAATTGCATGGTAGGGATGGAAGTATCGCATGGTCGCCATGTTGCTTCAGGATTCCTTTCACCATTTAACCTACATGTTTATAATTAGGTACCAGGTTTTCCTGACATAGCCACATGTATTTCATGCTAAACCCACTGCTGAGGTTTCTAAAGGTTGCAGTTTATTGAGAATTGACACTTTTGCATTACAGAGTTTTTGCATACAAAACAAAACTGCATGCAAAACCCATAAGACCAGGCGTTTCCACACTTCTCACATTTCACTCATTTCATCTGTAAGATTTATCTGCCATACAGCTGTTCAGTTCGAGTCTGATGCCTTAAATAAAATTTGAATTTTGAGTAAAGTTACAGATGCCTGATTTTATTTGTTTTTATTTTTTTTTATAAATCTCACATCCTACAGGTTTTTCATCATATTTGTGCTTTGCGACTCCCAGGGTTCCAGCGTGATCAGATGCTAATATATCAGTGGTGTTTGAGCTTGTGATTTCCTCGTCGCCTCGTGCCGTCTTCAGACTTTTAAACAACAAAAGGACACCGTTTTCCTCGGCTGTGAATGTGTTTTTTTTAAGGTTACATATTGCTGCTTTAATCTGTTTATTCATTGCACTTGCAAAAAGAGGACCTTTTTTTCTAACAGTGTTGAATTTTCATTTTCAGAGTTACATACTGCAGCTTTAATCAGCTGATGGCTGATTTGTTGAAATCCTTCATGATTGAACGTCTTGCAGGCTTTGGATAAATGAAGGTTTTTATGGTTTTGGCTCAGCAGCAGTAGAATGCTATTTTCCCTCAACCTTAAAGGTGAAAAAAGAGTAATACACTGCAGCTTTCCATGACCTCATGACTTGTTTTAATAAACGAATGAGCAGCAAATGCAGAAGAGTTTCTTCCTGTTCTTGCTTCAAAGTGAGATTTCATTTTCAACAGAAGCATCTGACCTACTGCAGCTTTAATCATTCATTCATTCATTCATTCATTTTCTCCCGCTTATCCGTAATACGGGTCGCGGGGGCAGCAGTCTAAGCAGGCCCCCGCCTCCGACTGCTGCCCAATCCTCACAGCACCGTCCCTTACGGTCCCTCCTGCAGGTGGTGAGCCCACGGGAAGCAGCTTTAATCAGTGAATTTTAATTGAATCCTTCATGTCTTTTAATAACTGAATGATATTTTAGACTGGTTCAGCAGCAGTTCATTTGTATACAGTGTTTCCCTCTTCTGACTTAATGATGCTTAGTATTTATTCTAAGTTGCGTACTGCAGCTTTAATCCGGTAATGAATTGCTTCATGTCTCGTTAGACAGCAGTGTGGAATTTCCTGGACAACAACACTAAAGCACAGAGTCGGGTTAAGTGAAAATAGTTTATTTATATGAAATATATGAGCATTTCTATGTTAAAAAAGGATCTTTATATATATATATATATATATATATATATATATATAGGGGGTGCACGAAATTTTGAAATAATTCATTTAGTCTATAAAACATCTGTAAAAATGTATTTTTTTTATCAAACTATATTTATTATATATAAAACAAACCAAAAACATGAAGTTGCACTTCATTGGCATGCAGCTGTTGAAAAAGCTTTTTTTTTCTGTAAATAGGGAAAACAGCCGTAACACTGTTTCAGAGTGAGAAAATTACAATATTGATGGAAGCTGAAAATAAAACTCAGCTGAAAAGCTGCTCCAGAACTCATTAAACGGCTTCGTATACATTACCAACCATGAAGTTGTGATGCGTAAAATGGTAAAACATGGTGTACAAAATCTTTTCTTTCTATAGCTGTAAGTGTGTGTGCGTTTATATAAATATTAAAAAATATATATATTTGTCGGAAAATGTCAGAAAAGCAAAATCCCTTTCTAGAAAATTATTTTTAGGCCCAGAAAAGATGAATTTGTTTCATATGAAGTGAAAAAACAAACAAACTTGCAAACAATTGTCCATTTCACAAGTCCACTACAAAACTGCCTTCATAACTTGTTTAGCAAAATAAACGTAAACGTATGTTTCTGTAAATGAACCTGTTTCGAGTAAAAGTCTATAACAATCAAATACATCTGTAAAATTCTGTCCAATAAAACCTCAAAACCACATTCCCCTCTGTAGCCTTGTCAGATTTTAAAACTATGTAGGGATGCATCGATACTGACACTTGTGTAGACTTTTTACCAGGTACAATTTGGTACTCACTTACATACAAACACTACCATGTGATCGTGACATAAACCTGAAAGTCGAAAATGTCTAATTATTATGGCAATGTTGTGATTGCCGTAATCGTGAACTCGAATCGGAGGCGTCAACGACGGAAAAATTTGTGACCTTGATAGCTAAAATGTAAATAACAACCATGCATGCTAACTGTTTTGTTCAGTGTAAATAAGCAAAATAAATGTAAAGAAAAAATTCCATCACTGCTTCGTGATCACCAGCGCGGTATCTGGTGCACAGGAAGGACCTGAAGGTAGCGCGTGTTGACTAGCGAACGACCCGACGACATTGAATTGACGATTCGTAATGAAAAACAAAGCAAACCTTTAGCTAGATGAGAAAAATAAATGTGTATAGATGATGCTAGTGAGTCAAAAAAAATGTTTTCCCAGTACGTTGTACTCGCTGCTACTGATTAGTGATCACGATGGAAGGTCGTTAAATCGCACCTGTAGGCGGAAAATCGGTCCATGTAGCTACTCTTGTAGGTAGCTAAGGCACTTGATTTCAAATAAACTCCCAAGCCTACACACGGCGTTATTATAAAACACTTAGCGAAATAAAATAAAGTAACATCCTCGTTTGCCCGACAAAATCTCACGTGGGTGTCATCTTTTGAGTATATCGATGCATCCCTAGTAAGTATACCATAATATACCAAAAAGATAAATTAATCAATTTATATTGATACGGAAACTAAATGAAAATGAAAACACAGATCGCCGCTTTATCGTAATGCGCAAAATCCCGACGATACGATAATCTGGTTAACAAAATATAATACAAACTAGTAGTAGTGTACATGTAATAAGAATAACAATCCGAATATAAAAATACAGTAACACGCTAACTTTCCTTAATTACAAAACAAACAAACAAACAAAAAAAAAGAACCGAGCGAGCGACCAGGTCATCTGGATGAATAATATCCCAAAAAAATGTTTTCAAAATAAAAGCATATGATCATCTCAAGCAAATCAAAAGAACTGGTACTCAAAGTTAGATATCAATAAACTCTTCGAGGTTCCGTATCAGACGCTCTCGATCCATCAGCTAGTAAAGAGCTAGCGTCTAAACATCCTCGCTGGATGGAAAATCCGTCACGGGATCCGCTACATTCCCACGTGCCCTCCAGAGCAAAAACAACTCCTCCAGGCTTCAGTTCATCACGAAGATGCTCCTGTGTTGAGCCACTGATCGTTTTCCCTCCTCCCACCGCGTGCTTCAAGGCTGCGACAGACGCTTGCGCTTTATTCTCTGCATCGTTCCCTCGTCCTTCAAAAACAGAATGGAGAACGTTCCCGATTCGGGCGCTGACCACGGCAAGTTCACGGTGCACACTCTCATGCAGTGGAGGAAACAAAATCATTCTTTGCTCCTCCAATTTGTCCGATGCGGGTTAAAAGACAGCCTATACAAACACCTAGTCCAGTCCAGAGAATGTAATTTGAAAAATATACAGTTTATATCTATCTATCTATATATAGTATGTAATTCTTTGGCTGATGAACAATCATCGAAGTCTTTTATTACAAAGAAAAAAATCATGGGTTGTATTGATGTGGGAATATGTACAGATATCCGATTACGCTTCGTGTTAGTCATCACTGCAAAAAAATACAAATAAAATGCGAGTATTAGATATTAGAGATATTATACAGCAGTTCATTTATCAAAAAAAAAAAGATAAATGAAACCATGGCATGCAGTCAATCAAAAAAAAAAAAAAATTCAACACCATTAATTTTTTTCCTCATTTGTTCGTAAGATCACAGATCACTGGTGGACAGAAACCAAGTACATGTGATATTTTACTGTTTGGTTCCTTTTTATTTATGAGGATAAAAACATAACTGGTCAAACATGCGGCGAGTCACCAATCAGGATCTTTTGAATCAGGATCTCTTAAAGTTGCTCGTGTGGTACAATGGCACGATTATGATCTTTTGATCTCATGATCTTTTGAATCATGTACTTCTCTTGAAGTTTTTGAACTTCAAGTTCGAACAGCAAGCAGAACATTTAGAGAGGAATAAATGATGGAAGAAAGGTTTTGGATTCAGGATCATTTTAATAGAAATCCATCAATCAGTCATGAATATAATTCTATTAATAGATCAGTGTGCTGAGAGTCACATTCGAGTCATAAACTGAGTTGATTCAGTAAAGAGTCTTGTGATAAAAATGACAATAGGAGCATTATAGTTATAATAAATCATAATACTTCGGATACTTAAGTACATTTAAAGGCAAATACTTTGGTATTTTTACTCAAGTGAAAGTTTAAAGGGATCTTTTACTTTTACAGGAGTCACATTTTACTGAGAGAACCTCTACTTTTACTCAACTACATGGTTTGTGTACTTCGTCCACCACTGTAACAGATATATGGACATACAGAGTCTGGTAAATGTGTGGAAACATCTAACTATTTATCATTTTCGAGACACATTCACGTTCCTTTCCTTTATATGTAACAAACTCAGAAGAAGGTAAAAACACTGTCCAATTCTCTCCACTGACTGAAAGAAAGTTGAGACAGATGAGTGCAATTTTTACATGTTTGTCTCTAATAGAAGAAATAATATAGGACAGAGAACAGGGGAGAAGACGTTAGCAGACTCCCTCACCCCAACAGTCAAACATGGAGGTAGAAGCTTAATAGTTTGGGGTTGTTTTGTAGCCAGAAAGGTTGGAGTCTTATTCCGGAAAGTGAAGGGAATCCTGATCCAACATGGCAACCATTCCATACTTCAACTCACGCCATGCAATTCTGTCTAGACTGTGGCTCATTGGAATCGAAGCAAAAAGTAATCTGGAGTGATATCTATCATGGAATGACCTTCCTAGTCACTGCACCTAAATCCCATCTAAATGCTCTGGGATGAAATGGATCACAAGAAAGAAATCTCCAACTAGCGAGGAACATCTTTGCTAAATTTTCCAAAAAGCACGGCAAAGTGTTTCAGCTGAACGTTTGGAGAAACGAACTGTGAGTGTGTAAAGCTGTTCTTCATGCTAAGGGAGGATTTTTCAATAGAAATAACGTTTCTGTACATTTAGATATTTCTCTGGTGAAAGGAAATCTTAATACCGGTACATTACCGAGTTTTTGTGCATAGAAACAAAAAGGAACATGCAAGTATCTCTGAAAAATCATTAACGACTCAGTGTTTCCACATTATTCATACTGTAAACAGCCAATCAGATTGCAGCCTGCATGATTCTGACACACACACACGCACACCATTCAGAATTTTGACCTTGTGTACTGACCTTGTGCCAGCAGCCTGGGATTGGAAGTCCATCTGAACCCTGATGATGACAAACACACAGCTGAATAAATATTACAGTAAATATCTTGTAGGAAACCCATGCAGGTTAATATCACACACAACCAAATACAAACATAATTAGGCGTGTACGTATATACAAAATATGGGTTTCAATCATAATGAGGAAAAAGGAAACGAGAGGAAATGCAGTGAAGGTGAAATAGAAGAGAGTAGATTTGGAGTAAATGATGCCAGATGTGATGCATGTTTCAGGTTCTTTATAGCTCAGAGTACTGCGGTAATACGGTGACTACAGGAACCTGGGTAACATCCTAGATTGATTTTATAATAGAAAATTCCTTGTATTGCCAAAGGTTTATAATTTCCTCCAATCTTCTGGAAGATGGTCCACTAGATTTTGTGGCGATTTGTACTAATTCGGACAGAAGGGTTTTAGTAAAATCAGGAACTGATGTAGGTGAAGTGAGGAGGCCTGTGGTGCAGTTAAAGTTCACATTCATCCCAAAGGTGTTCATTAGGGTTGGAGCTGTATAGCTGGAGATCGTCCTCATGTAAAGCGTATGTTTTTGGAACTCGCTTTGTGCACAGGGGAACATGGAACAGGTTTGGATCTCCTAGTTAAACTGAAGGGAAAAGTTCATGCTACTGCATCCAAAGGTATCCTGTGCAATTGTTTGCCTTCAGCTTCGCGAGAACAGTTTGAGAAAGAAACACATATGGCTGGGAAAGTCAGGTGTCCCAATACTTTTCTCCATATAGTGTATATATCCTGTGCAAATTTTATTACTATACTTTTGATTAATTAAAAAAAAAAAAAATTAACATTTCGTGCTTCTGTATCTAAAGGCATTCTGTGGAACAGTTTGCGGGAAGAACCACGTATGGCTGGAAAAGGCAGGTGTCCAAATACTTTTGACATAGTGCGTCGTTCCGGAACGACGTGACATTCCGAAAAGATTTGCGTGATAATTGGGATGAGTGTTGCATCTCGCCTCTGGCCCTATTAATACGTGTGTTTTTATTTCCATGTGGCATTAAACGTGAAACGCTGGTTTCTGCATGCTCATGGGAAACACACTCCAGACAGTGGTACAGTACCAGCCGGCAGGGAGCTCCGGCGTCGACCTGCCCGCTTTCCCCTGCCTGACCTTTACATCCTGCAGAACCCTGTCAGCAAACACACACACACACACACACACACACACACACACACACACACACATACCCAAGATAAAGAGCAGAATAGAAAGTATAGAGCAGCAGGGAACAACAGAAGGAAAAGTGTGTATGCAGAAGCTACACATTAAATCCTGATACACTCCCAGGTTGTTAAGAGGAAGCGAGCTCGTCACGCACCACAGGACAGGGCTGATCTAACCCGGGCGGCCCCTGCTCTCCTTTCTGCCCCTTCAGCCCTCTCTTCCCTACAGAGCCACGATCGCCCTGAAACAGGAAACAAACGATCACAAACAAGAAACACTTTCCTGATTATTTGCACAGAACACAAGGGGGGTACAAACTTTCGCACTTGACTGTAAGTGAGTCACAGTTTACCTTTTCTCCTTTAGGTCCCGTGTCTCCTTTATCCCCTGTAAGCCCAGGAAATCCCTGAACACATTGCGCGCACACACACACACACACACACACACACACACACACACACACACACACACACACATACACACACACACACACACACACACACACACACACACACACACACACACATACACATGAGAGTCAGACATTTACAGTCCAGGAGTTTCAGAGTGAGTCAGATCACTGTTATCAGACACTTACATCTAATCCAGGTTCTCCTTGTTTCCCCTGTAAGGACACAGATCACATTATCAATCAATATCTCAGTATCAATTTTCTAAACATCTGATATCTCTGATTTCGATCGTTTTTTAACCAGATCGTACTTTTTCTCCCTTGGATCCCGGGAGGCCGACCAACCCTGTCTGACCCATGGGTCCCTGTGGGCCCAGAGCGCCCTGAAAAACATTAGGATTTGCTGTGATATTTCTTGACACGTTTATTGACACGTTTTGATCCGCATTGAGATGTTTGTGCTAGGACGTGTTCTCACCGGGTTTCCTGGAACACCACTGTCTCCTTTCTCTCCTTTAATACTCTCTCCTAGATCACCCTGGAAGACCAATCAATCATCAATCATCAGTAGTCAATTAAATTAACCATTCACTCATTTATTCATTCACCTAACTTTGGATAAAAGTATGTGGACACCTGACTATAGCATTTAGATTTAGATTTATAGCATTTAGCAGACGCCCTTATTCAGAGTGAATTACACCTGAGCAGTTTATGGGTTAAGGGCCTTGCTCAAGGGCCCAGCAGTCACAGCTTTGGATGTGAACTTGAGAACTTCTGATCCAAAGTCTAGTGTTTGAACCACTGAGCTACCACCTTCCCCATAAGAATAGAACGTGCTGTTTTATGAACATCCCTTTCCACATTTAATCCCCATTTGCTGTTATAATACTACGTTCAGACACAAAGTTATTAGTAAATTCAGCTACTGATGTAGGTGAGGTGAGGAAGCCTGGGATGATGTTGGCCTTCCAATTCATGTTCAATAGGGTCGAGGTCAGAGTTCTACAGCAGGAGATCTTTTACTCCTACCCATGTAAAGCATATTTCCATAAGGCTGGTTTTGTGCACTGTCATGCTGGAACAGGTTTGGGTCTCCTAGATCACGTGAAGGAAAAATTTCATGCTTCATCCAAAGACATCTCCAAGTTTGTGGTAACAATTTAGGAGAAGAACCACATATGGCTGGAAAAGTCGAGTGTCCCAATACTTTTGTCCATATAGTATTAACGGTCTTAACTGATAACTTCTTTTACTCATAAAATTCCAACACATGAACAACAAGTTTTCTTTTTAATATAAAGGATATTTACAAAAGGTTGATTATAATATGATTATGGTGTTAAACTATTTAGTTTTTACAGAGAAATAAATCGTAGTGTAAATCTTACCTTCGGACCAGGAACACCAGGATGACCCTGAGAAAAGGCCACATTCCCGATTAAACATTTTATTTGTAAAAACAATAACATCTACATTGTAATCAAATAACATGTATTTAAACTGCAAAAAGATACAGAGCCTGTCAAATATTAGGAAACTCTATTTTCACTTTAGGCAATAAGTAAGTTTCAGATGAAAAACATGCACCTTAATCCTATCGAACTGCTCTGAGATGAACTGAAATCAACTGGTGAAGAACATCATGTTTTTAAGAGGCATGGCAAAGGATTTCAGCTGAATATTTGGAGAAACAAATTGTCTGGATACCAGGAATGTATGAAGCTGTCATTTATGTGAAGGAAGGATTTTAGTTTAATATCAGTACATTTACATATTTGTTTGATGTTTGAAGTTTCATAACATTAAAACCTCGTTTGATGCCCAGAATCAAAAGGAAAATGCACGTGCGTCTCAAAAACCATAATCATATATTATATTATATTATATTATATTATATTATACAATCTG
>JAAIIK010000052.1:1356738-1381926 GCA_014706435.1 Silurus glanis | reverse complement strand
TATATATATATATATATATATTTATTTATTTATTTTTTAATATATATTTTCATTTATTAATTTTGAGCTGAATTTGTCATATTCTATTGTAAATGAGTAAATTCTGTATGTCTACTGTATCGCAAATATAAAATTATAAGGTCTATTTTAAATAAGTTTTATTTAAAAATGACCAGATAACATTAACTTTATTAAGGTACCTTTAATTGCCACGAGAGAATTTTGTGCAGTGTTATAAACTATCTAATAAAATAATACATAGTGTATAATATAATTTATAATAGTTTATGATATAATAATTCTCTCAAAACATAATCGAATTTTAAGCTCATTTTGGAATAAAAATGTTTGACATTATGAAATCTGGTAATTACAGTATGAGAAAAATTGTATTATTAGACTATAAATTCACCAAAACTCCAAAAAATTGCTCTATTATAATAATCATAATGTATTTTTTAAACATAAAAAACACCAGTATTCCTTTAAAGAACCTTTTTTTTACATTTAAATTTAGTCTCACATTTTTAAATGAATTATTATTATTATTATTATTATTATTATTATTATTGTTGTTATTATTACATCATAAATTTACTGCCATCTTAAAGAAAGACAGAGAAAGTCACTTGAACTGACCATAAATCCCGGCGGTCCTCGTGGTCCTGGAGGTCCGGGTGGTCCCGGCTGAGAAATCATCTGAACCTGGAGGAAAAAAAAGCAGGATTTTGAACACATCTAATAGAATCTATAATACTAACTAAAAAACTTCTAATAAACTTCTCCACTCACCAGGTTGTCCTCCAGTCTGCTGTCTCCTTTCTCTCCTTTCTGTCCATCCATTCCCTACCACAAACACACACACACACACACACACACACACACACAGTTCTAATAAGGTGATATGAACAAAATCATAACACAATGCAAAGAAAGTTACATACAGCAGGACCAGAGAGTCCCATCTCTCCCTTCTCTCCTCTCTCTCCACGGATTCCAGGTTCTCCAGCATCTCCTTTCGCACCCTGAACACAACCAGCGGTGATTAGTTCATACTTTTTAACAATTCGTTAACACAAATCTCTTCCTGATCATATCAGTTCCTTACGAGGCAGATTTCTGGTCTTTTCTTTACTGCAACACAAATCCGAATAAACAAATTTTGTCCTAAATTGTAAATATCTAAAAGCAATGATCAAACCACATTCCATAACCGAAACTGTCGTTTCTATAGTAACATTAATATACAAACATTAATCTACATTCATTTCTAGAAGGAGTTTAAAATGTAGCTATAAATGGACAAAAAGTATGTGTATGATTTGAATGGTATGAATCTGTAGAAGAGCTCACCTTCTCTCCGTCCACTCCAGCTACTCCAGGTAAACCCAGCTCTCCCTGTATCAACACACACACACACACACACACACACACACACACACACACACACACGATACATTATATAGCCACACAGCTAACACACACTTTATCACTGCACCTGTACATTACAGGATCACTAAATGAATACACTTCTAGCTCACCTTTGTCCCGTCGTTTCCTGGTGGTCCTTGAGGTCCAGGAGGTCCAGGAGGACCCGGAGGTCCCTGTGGCAAAAAGACGACTGAAGTTAACAAATGTTTTGTCATTTGTCATAATTTTATAAAGGTGCTACATTCCAGTGTAGAAACAGATGAAACCCTTGAAGAGTCTATGTAGAATAAATTATCCAATGAAGGCCGGAGGAGACCTCCATATACACCGATCAAGCATAACCTTATAGCCACTAATCAGACATCACATTATGACCACCTGCTTAATATTGTGTTGGTCTCCCTTTTGCTGCCAAAACAATCCTGACCCATCAAGCATCAACAGAATGAACTTCTTCAGCAGTTTGAGCTACAGGGGCTCGTCTGTTGGATCGGACCACAGGGACCAGCCTTCACTCCCCACGTGCATCACTGAGCCTCGGCCGCCCACGACCCTGTCGCCGGTTCACCACTGTTCCTTCCTTGGAGCACTTTTGATAGATACTGACCACTGCAGACCAGGAACATCTCACAAGAGCTGCAGTTTTGGAGCTGCTCCGACCCAGACGTCTAGACGTCACAATTTGTCAAACTCGCTCAAATCCTTACGCTCATTTCTCCTGCTTCTAACATCAACTTTGAGGACAAAATGTTCACTTGCTGCCTAATAAATAAATCCACCCACTAACAGGAGCCATGATGAAGAGATCATCAGTGTTCTTCACTTCACTGAACCATTCAAGAACCATTTTCCAAGAGATTATCGAGTACCAAGATAGCTAAAGTTATAAACACCTAGAAAATAATTATTAATAATTACATAAAACAAACACACACACACACACACACACACACACACACACACACACACACACACACACACACACACACACATACACATGCACTTCTTATTGGAAAATGGTTCTTCACGGGTTCTTTAAATCTACATGGTGACAAGCATAAAGCTTCTTTCTTTCTAATTACTGAGGTGTTGGAGCAATAAAACACTTCAGAAAGAAGTCTTGCTTTTTACAGTGTAAAAATTAGATATAAACAATTTCCTGGTTCGACTTCCCCAGCTTCACCCTGACTACTCTAATGCTGATTAGTTTTTATCTAATAAGACTACACCTGGATAAGAATAGCTATTAAACATTACATATGATAGATATTATATCGCTAATAAACACGAGGCACCAGAATAAAGGTGCTTTTTACTTGTTACATTACAACAGAGTGAAATTGTTTTCTTGCAAAATTCCAGCATGTTAGTAAGCCAGAGTGCAGAGCCAGTCAAGATACAGCAACCCTGGAGCACAGAGGGTTAAGGGCCTCGCTCAAGGGCCCAAAAGTGGCATCTTGGCGATACCAGGACTTGAACCCCCGACCTTCTGATCAGTAACCCAGAGCTTTAACCACATACATATATATTTCTATATACATTTCCTCCAAACCCCTGAACACTCACTGTATACGCATTGCATTGATTCACTCAGTTTCCCGTCCATCATACGCAGTCAAGGTTTTAAGGTCGTACATGCGAGTCACACAATCACAAACACCTCAATCCCCTCCCCCCTAAAGTCGATTAGAGAAGAAACACATTAAAGGTTGTGAAAACCCCATCAAGAAACCCATGCATTCACGAGGATTACCGAAACACTGATGGTGTGGATCGCCTGCCAGGGGAAACAGCAACAACGAAGCTTTTAACATTTTCCACCAATTTAAGAATTTCATACATATTCTCTAAAGCAGTCCTAAAAAATGTATGATTTCTATTTAATGTGGACAAAAGTATCAGGACACCTGAATTTTCTATCCATATTTGGTTCTTCTCAAAAATTTTACCACCGGAATTTTAAATTTTCCCTTCGGTTGGACAAGGAGATCCAAACCTGTTCCAGCAGGTCCATGAAGATATGCTTTACATGGGTTGGAGTGGAAGATCTCATGATCTCAGATCTCCAAAAATACCTTTGGGATTCATTGGAACACTGACTGAACCCCGAGGTCTCCTCACCTCACCTACATCAGCTAACTTTACTAACACCCTTGTGCCTGAATGACTCTCACACAAGCACACTCCAAACTCTGGTGGAACGTCTACCCAGAAGAGTGGAGGTTATTCTAATAGCAAATGAGGACTAAATGTGAAATGGGATGTTTAAAAAGCAATACAAATCGTATGATCAGGTGTCCAGAACTGTTTGTCCATACAGTATAATGTTATGTTACAACCAAGCAGGAAATCTGTATAATATAATTTAATTAATATAAAATAATTTTTCTGTATTTCATTCGTCATGTCGTACCTGAAAAGCGTCTAGCAGTTTGTCGTTGAAGGCGATGACGTCGCTTGAGCCTGATGCACCTTTCTCGCCTGTGAGACCCTACTCATCAAACATCACACATAACACGACTCAGTATAATAAAACGTCGCTAATAATGATATGTTGGAATTACGTGACTATTAGATGCAACAAATAATTACACAATAAATCCAACCATGTGAAATTTCCGAACCAGATTGGAGATCAAATTGTGGCGGTGATAATTGCCAGGCGAACGAGTTTTATATTAAATCACTTGCTCATAATAATGTGTTAGAACAACTCTATAGTCATTTTTGGAATTTTTTTAACCCAGCTTTTAGTACGACAAAATATTTGAGTCTAAGATTAGTCAGGACAGTGTGGGTTTCTGTATGTAGCGTATCATGACTCTGTGTTCAGATGCTGGTGAACAGGGTGACAGATGATGGGTTTTAAATTTATCGCTCACCATTTCCCCTTGAGGTCCTGTTTCTCCGACTTCTCCTTTATCTCCCTGAAAGAAAAACGCAGCGCATGAGACATAATGAAATGTTCTGGATCAGAAAAAAGAAATCTCACCTTCTACATGAAGGTGATTAAAGAGGATAAAAGACATGAGTTTAAACGATGTTGCGCTGAAGGAGTGGGGAAATCTTTGTGCACGCTTACTTTAAGGCCAGGGAGGCCGTCCATGCCTCGGTTGCCTTTGGCTCCGGGTTCGCCATGTTCTCCCTGCGAAAGGAAGTGAGATTTTACTATACACAACTAATGTCAGAATTTAAGGTAACAAATTTTGTTTTCTTTGTTGCTCGGGTCAAGAAAACATCTTCACCATACGGGCAAAAGTTTGTGACCATAAGATTTGTATGTGCCTTTAGAAGATCCCATTCCACATTGTGTCCCCATTTGCTGTTGTAAAAACCTCCAGTCTTCTGGAAAGTGTTCAAGATTGAGGAATGTGTTTATGGAGATTTGTGCTCATTCAGTGATAAGAGTGTTAGTAAAGTCAGGTAGTGATGTAGGTGAGGTGAGGAGGCCTGGGGTGCAGTCAGCATTCACATTCATCCCAAAGGTGTTCAATAGGGTTGTGGGTCATAGCTCTATAGCAGGAGATCTTCCATTCCAAACCATGTGAACCATATCTTCATAGAGATGGCTTTGTGTACAGAGGCATGTTGGAACAGATTTGGGTCTCCTAGTTTAAGTAAAGGGAAAATGTCATGCTACTGCATTTAAAGACATCCTATACAATATAGAAAACCTGGAAAACCTGGAAAAGTCAGGTGTCCCAATACTTTTGTAGATTATTGTGTAGGTTCTCATAAAAGTGATGTGCATGTGATCAATCACTTTATGTCCTGCTGGATAAATGCTCTGTCATGCTTTTATTAAAGAATGAATAAGTATAATTCAACTAACCTTCGACCCCGGGGGTCCCTGTAGGCCAGGGATGCCTGGTTGACCATCTTCACCCTGAGGGAAGACAAACATCGATGCTTAGAGCTGATCTGCACAAAGAGCCTTGATATTTATATTCTTAACACAATTAACACAGAAATAACTCAACTGAAAATGGTTAAATGGTTAGGGTCAAGAAACACACACACACACACACACACACACACACACACACACACATTTGAACTCTTTCTAAACCTAAAAAGGGCACAATGAGCAGAGCAGGATCGTCAGGAGTCTTACCGGATCACCTGCTAACCCTCTCGGCCCCTGTGAAAGAGAAAGAGATTGAGAGAAAGAAGTAGAGAAGGAGAGAGAGAGAGATAGAGAGAGAGAGAGAGAGAGAGAGAGAGAGAGAGAGAGAGAGAGAGGGGGAGGGATTTTTTTTGATTGCTGAAGATAAGTACATATATAATATAATACACAAAGGACAGATAACCAACCTGATGTCCATTGTTCCCAGGGGCACCCTAAAAACAATAAAAGAAATAATAATAGAGTGAGAGAGAGAGAGAGAGAGAGAGAGAGAAAGAGAGAGAAAGAGAGAAAGATGAATGAAGCTGAATGGAAACTGATGAAGCTAGTTTACGTAGCAATGTTACAGAAGATACTCAAGTATCCAGAATGAAGTGACAACGAGTTCTAGAAAGTATAAAAGGAGGTAAATTAATATTAATTTTAAAATTGCATGTCAGAAAGATTCACAGGGAATCAGCTTAACCCCAAGAGGTGTTAATTTGGGCCGGGGTTCCACATCATGCAACGCAGGATCGGTGAGCGTTAAGAAGCTCTTCATCTTGAAGAGCATTATATCATATATATGTACATATCATAATTACCAATATTCATATATGTGCTATTGATATATTGATATATTCATTTTTATATATTTATAAGCAGGTACTAAAAGATTGGGATTTCAGAAACTTCGGTATGATTAAAAAAAATCCAACGCCCACATCATGTTTAAATCTAAAGGCACATTTTTGCAGCAATAAACCGTGTCTCTTTGGCATTTCATTCCATGTTTCCAATAAGCCATGCTTCTCTGAAAGAAACCAGTGCGTGTAAAAATTGAATTTAATAAACAAACGTTGATGCTATTGTGCTGTAATTTCAACAGAGCATCACGTGAACACTAGGGGGCGACCTAACAAAGCCGTTCTCCACGTCCACCAAAACATCTGCGTGCAAGATGGATGGAGAGAGGGCAAAGAGTCGCTTTCTCAATACACTTTACTCTATTTATTTGTCTATTTGTTCTGAGAACCAGCTGACGGGTTTGTAAATCTTTGTATTTCGCTCCTCGTCCGTGAAAAACCACGACGCATATTTGTCCATGTGGAGTCCAGGATCACACTTTCCCTTTGACAATGTTGAATAGGAGTTGTAAAGAATTTACACAACATATAAAATGTATTGTTTCTGGAGGCTTATACGAGAAAAGCGTATTCGTTTTTTTATAACAAAACATCAGAAGATGTATAACGTTCATGCTTTCAACCTATCACAATAATACATCGTAGTTAAAATCCGAGCACAAGTGTGGCGGCTGCCATAATCATAAAGAAAATTTAAATGATGACGATTTATAGATTTTATTGTGCATGGCCATATTCTTATAGAAATATGAATGATCAAAGTTGCTTGTTTTTATGAATGCTGCCAGCACGTGAACCTTTTCATCAGACGCAGATGTCCATCGTTTCTTTATGGGCCAACTAAACTGCTGGTCTGAGCGCAATAAAGACTAAAGATAACCGCAGAATATTTTTACAGCAGTGCGTTCTTCTTCTGTCTTCATGTGCAGAAGTAAGTCTTTATACATTCAGCCAAAAAACTGTAACAAAGCTTTACCCAATACAGATCAATACAAATGTTCAGTCTATTATCATTCTATTTATAAATCAGTCCCTATATGTTTATCCTGAATGAGCGAGCCAGTAGGGATGGTGGTGAGGAAAAAAAAACTCCCTGAGATGGTATGAGGAAGAAACCTTAAAAGCAGTGGTCCACAAACTTTTTTTGTGAAGACCTCATCATTTTTCCTTTCTTTAATGTAACAGAAAATGTTACTACTAAAATGAGTGACTACCAGTATTATTTTATGATGATTATGCTAGATTAGTTTATTAATTTGTTATGCACAGTAGCAAGAAATGAGCAATGCTTTTCAAGAGATATTTAGCCTTTTAAAAGAGTATTATTACTATCATAATGCCATTTTTCATAAATCTAAACACTTACTTACGTATATGCATATTCTTGGTTAATGATTCTAACAAATAATCATGTTAACCAGGGGTTGACCGATTAATCAACCGGTAGATTTTTTATATAATAATAATAATAATAATAACAATAATAATAATAATAATAATAATAATAATAATAATAATAATAAAATAAAAAACAGTACTTAATCATGAAAATGTGCTAAAGAAAATAAATATGCATATATTCATCAATACATATAATTCTATAATTAAATTACAAATAATAAATATAATATATCACGCTCTGTGCAGCTCGCAGTCTAGTGTGTAAAAACAAACAGCATGTGGCATCAGTGATTCGCCTCTAGAGGCCGCTCTCGTAATGACAGCGGAACAGGAGGCGGAAAAACTATCGGTTTGGATTTTTGCGGATAGCCGATAGTTTTAGCAATCAACTATCTGTGCTTCGACCTCTATTAATAACTAATGGAAATTTTTGTTGAAAAAAAACAAACTTTATTATTATAAAAAAAAAAAAAAAAAAAAAACAGATATAATGTGAGTAAAACATATATTTAAAATTTCATTTTCAACCTTTGGCTGCCCTTTGCTTTCTGAAAAGATGTGTGAACACCAAGTACAAAAACCATGAAACCACAGATGGCATTAATTTGCCATGTAGCAACCCTAACATATGAGATAAAGACAAAAAAAAAAAAAAAAAAAACACAACAAATGGTTTACTCCATTTTCTTTACTAGTAAGAGTTACCAATCAAAGCAGGCAAATGACACTCTAATGGCATATGTCTGCTTTGATCATTTGTGAACTGAAGCTCTTGAGCTGTATCTGCATGATTGTATAGATTGTGCTCACACCATACAATCATGAACTGAAGCTCTTGAGCTGCATCTGTATGTTCACTTTGGATATCAGAATGAAGAAGAAAGTGTGTCTCTGTGACTTCCAGAACAGTATGGATATTATTTCCAGATGGTTTGGTTTGAGTATTTCCATAAACTGAGTAGTACCATAAACTGCTCTCTGATCTCCTGCTGGGAATTTTTTTTTTTTACACACAACAGTCTCTAGAGATGACACAGAATGGTTCAAAAAACAAAAAACATCCTGTGAGTAGAGGATCTGCAGGCTGAAACACCTTGCTGATGTGAGAGATCAGAAGAGATTCACCAGACTCGTCTAAGCGGACAGGAAGTCAAGAGTAACTTGTAAGTATCTTTACAAAAACACCATACATTGAGGTAGATGTGCAACAACAGTAGAAGACCACATAAAGTGATTTTGGGTGAATCCGTACCTATTTTAGTGTCAGATTACGGTTCTTAGCTGACAGGAGTGAAATTCAGAATTCTTGTACCACTTTAACCTTAAACCTTGGACATTTTACAGGTTACTATAGATTGTAGTTACTGTTACTGTAAACAACAAAGCATTTCAATCCACAGAACTGTCACTCGCATAATGTTTTTTGTTTTAAGCACCATTTTGTGTAAAAGTCTGTTCCTGAGAGATCAGCACTTACTGAAATACTTAAAACCAATCCATCTGGTACCAGCATCCATGCCATGATTAAAATCATAGAGATCGCAATTTTAAAGTACATTACAAATGAAAATGTTTAAGTACATTAACTGGATACCTTGAACTATGCATACATGGTTTTATGGATTTACTTCTACCACGCGATTGGCTGATTAGATAAGTGTACAGGTGTTCCCAATAAAGTGAATAGTGAGTGTATATATTAAATCAAACAATTGGGCACAAACACAATTAAAATATCTCACTTGTTCTCCAGGAGGGCCCCGGGGTCCATCCTTCCCCGTGTTTCCAGGAGGACCTCTTGGCCCAGGGGGGCCAGGTGGACCTGGAGGACCTGGTGGACCGGTCTGGCCTTGGTCACCCTGAGGATAGAAATTTGTGGATAACATGAGCATTGAAAAATAAAATACATAATATACATTTACATCAATCTGGGAATTTGCAGTTGTAAGAGTTACACACATGGGCCTCATTTCAATCAAAGTTAAAAACAAAAACAAAAACTAATTGTTCCAGTTCACAGTTTATTTCGTTCTCGTTTGTGTGCTTAATCAGTCAATCAGACTAGTGAAGTGTAATCAGAGCACAAACACACTCCACAAAATTCTCCACAAAACTCACAATTAAACAGTTAAAGGTTAAGAGCTTTGCTCAAGAGCCCAACATTGACACCTGAAGTACTAATGTAAGGGTGCTCGCTAAACATGGCTACATTTTCCAATAAAGCAGCTCAGCAAATGTGGCGACTCAGCTGCCATAAACACACACACTTACTCTTGGCTGGTGTTATTTGTCTTTAAGTATAACTTTTTTTATTGCTTTGTTCCAGATCATTAATATGAATTGATTGTGTGCCAAAACGTTTATTATTAAATTCGAGTGTGAAAGTCATCAACTATTATACGATCTGAATCCAACCAACTTAACATTAGGTTTATGTTAGTGAGACCCCTATGGGTAAATTTACGATAACTCCAAAATGTATGATACAAATGTTTTCTCAAGCAAACTAGTTTTTAAAAACAGGACATTTCTAGAGAAAAAGCTCCATCACATGCGTTACAAATAATTCTGTTTGTCTTCACTTTCATACCTGAGGCCCAGTGTGTGAACACATTTCTATTTATCGCTGCTATAAGCTGGAAAAAAGATTGTGAGTGCATTCTAAAGCCATGCTTGTAATTAATGTTAGATCGAAAGAACAGCGCAGTTTTGGAGTAGTAAGCAAGCAGAGCATGCCTTCCACTCCCGCTACCTTCAGCATACGTCTCTGGAAAGTGGGCTGGTCGGCAGAGATGAAGCTGTGATCATAGCGAGGAAAAACCATCTGAACAGCCAGGACCATATTTAACCGATAGAAAGATGGAGGAAGAAGAGAAAAGAAGAGCAGCAAAATCAGCTACAGAATAGTCTGCGTTTTAAAGAGCGAGTGTAAAGTTGTAACAGAACGCCTGAGGAACGATGGGTGAGGTAAAGATGAGGGGAAATCAGGTGGATCTCTAAGACAGAGTTAAGGAGAGCACATGTATGCTCAAGGGACAAACCTTGATGGGAATCTGATTACTGTACAGGCCTGCATGAGTGGCCTGACCCTGGAGCAGAGACACGACGGATATCATCACAGTTACTAATACATTACAAACCTGTGTAAGATTTTTACCTCTTTATGAATTTGCATAAAATTGCTTTTAAAAATGTAATCATCTTGAACATATAGACTAAAAGATACATGAAGATCAGCTGTGTGGTCAGGAACGGCTTGCTTGCAGTGGCAATGCCATAGCTTCACCTGGATAGTGGATTATTAGGGTAATTCCTCAAAAACAATACAGCTAACTACTGTATATGCTAAAGCAATAGATTCATTTATTTCACATTTATGAACTCAAAACAGGGAGGAAGGGGGCGGAGCTTACAAAACACTTTTTATCATGGCTCTGTGCAAATTTTATTGAAAGCAATAATCAATGGCACTTTCAATGTATTTCTTTTTTTTTTGTTCTGTGTGAAAATTTACTCCACAGTGATTGAATGATATGACCCTAATACATTTCTACCACTTTTACACCTCAGGGAAAGCTGAGATTCTAATTTTAATCACAAGAAATGAACACTTTGTGCTAATTTGTAATATTATGCATGTTTCAGTAAGTCAGCCTTCAATCAACAAGTGTTTTTTTTATTTTATTTTATGTACATTGAATTACACACCTTAAACATTCTTACAGCCTAATGTAATGTGAGATTTCCTGGTGTTGGTTTTGTCCACTATTTTGTCAGAATGACAATTTTATTTCTCAATCTGGTTTAATAGTCATTAGTAAAGTAAATCTTTGTCATAAATATATGACAATGCAATTATTAACTTACAGTAACTCTTTCTTAAATATAAAAATACACACCCATTATATACACCCATTATATATATATATATATATATATATATATATATATATATATATATATAAATTTTTATTATTATTATTAGGATATTTTAAAAAATAATGTAATAATAGATCTGAACACTAAGACCTTACCCGTGGCCCAATCTCTCCTTGATCACCCTATAAAAGAAAAAAAACAAAAATTGAAATATTATCATCACTTCCATGTTCTTACATCCTTGATAACACAGAAACATAGAGATAAAAGAAGGAGGTTTGTGCCACAGAGCCTGGGAGACACTGATTAAGACCAAGCTCCTGTGGCTTTCCAGAGATAATCAACAAGAATATTCCAAGCTTGTTTTTTTGTTTATTGTCTTCTTTTTTTTTTTTTTTTTGTAATGTGGTCCAACATCCGGTGTTCTTGTGTCCGTGTGCACGCACAGCAGCACAGAGGAAGTGTGTCGCTTGCTGTTAGACAATTTGGAAAAACATGTGGTTGCTGTGAAGCACGAGAGACAATTACCTTTCGGCACGACAGTGTAAAACGTGAGGCCAGGTTTAGGATTGTGGCCTGATCTGTATAGCGAATTCTCTCAGGAACATTCAGCAGAATATCTCTAGGTACTAATAAGTTACATAAAAGACACTCTAACAACGTCTGCTTCACAATATTTCTGGAACGTTCCTTATGCAGTGTGGATCTGAAGTTTGGAAACACCTAGTCTTTCATGGCTTCAGGTAGTAACAGTAGGTTTTGGATGTAATGCATGTAGCTACATCACGTTCCATTTCACAAGTTTCATATTTAGAAAACATGATATGTCATTATACTGTATATATGTAGGGTGAATGGTAAAAGAAATTCAAAACCAATATGGCTACCATTATTCAACACCATGTAATTCTGTCTGGATTGTGGCTAACTGGAACTAACTTAACCATACAACAAAGATATGATTCAAAACATACGTCCAAACTCTGTAAGTGTCAGAGAGCAAACAGTCGTATGGAGGGTTATCTATCGTGGAACGGCCTGCACATAAATCCTATTGAACTTCTCTGGAATGAACTGAATCGCAAGAAAGAAATACCCAACTAGTGCAGTGTGTGTGTAAAGAAAGTGGTTTTTTTTTAAACAAATAGATAAATATATACTGTATTTTTTTGGTGAAAGTAAATAAAAATCAAATCAAATTTTATTTGTCACATAAACATTCAGACAGAGTACGACATGTAGTAAAATGCTCGGGACTGTCCAACATGTAAAAAATAAATATAAAAAATAAAACAAATAAAAATATAAAGTATAATAAGTATAAAGTAAAACTATGAAGTAAGAAAATCGGAATACAAAATGTACATATATATAAAAAATTGAAATTTATATAAAAATTTATATAAAAATTATAAATATTATTAATATATATATATATCCATACCGTTACCTAGTTTGTTGCATAGAAACAAAAAAAATATGCATGTGTCTCTGAAAAACCTGGTGTTTCCACACTTTTGACAGTGAATATACATTATGAACATTATATAAGGACTAATAACCATGTTATAGCAGTGCTGAAGGAATTCATTGCTCAGTACAGAACTTTCTTAAAACCAAAATGTCCTACAGCCTTTTGGAACCATTTAGAAATTACAATGCTAAACTGAAACTGATCGGAGACGATGAGAATAAGTTCTGTGCTCACTTACCTTATCTCCCTTTGGTCCAGCTGGCCCCTGAGGACAGAAAAGGAGGAGAACATATGAGAGGATCTTGTATATATTATTATTTTATAATGAACTCAGAGTCAGAATCAGGACAAGAGTCGGAATCATAATTAGAGTGAAAATCAGAAGAATCAGAATAGGAATGATGGACATGATCAGAACGAGAAGAGGAATCAGAACATGAATGAGCATGTAAATAAGAATGAGGGACAGAGTAAGAAAACGTATTGACACAGGAATGAAAACCAGAATGAGAAATAGAATTAACATTAGAATTACTATTAGAGCCAGAATTGGAATAACATAAAGAACCTGAATTACAGAGTCCGAATCAGCTTAGGAATACAAGTAAGAACGAGAAGAAGAATCAGAATGAGAACAATGAATTGGCATCGCAATGGAATCAGAATCCCAACCAAAATTTGAAATAAAAATCAGAAATTCATCCAGAGTCAGAATTACATGTGTGTTTTTTGTTTAATGCCTCAGATATTTATGCTCAGACTTTTAAATCGCATTGTAGCAGTAGATTGTATAATGTAGCAGCCTCTCAGCTCCAGGGTCCACAGTTTAATTCTGATCTCAGGCTACGTTGTGTGTTCAGATCCACATTTGTCTCATTTCTATGTGGGTTTTCTCTCCGCTGTTTTGAGCTGGATCTCCGCAATGGTGTCAAAAACGTGATCTTTGAGCTGCATCTTCATCTTCGGGGGGAAGAGGGTGAAGTCCACAGGAGCCAAGTCTGGTGAGCAGGGTTGGTGCGTAAGTGAAATCCTGTGGATTGTTCTCCGACGATCATTATGCACGAGTTCCCTAATGGTTTCGACATTTTCGGGGTTTGATCTCATCATAAGTCTTCCTGATCTCTTGTAGTCTTCCAATGATGTGAAGTTGAAATCTCTTTCAATTAAGCAAGAGATTAATAGTGTTTAAAGGAGCAGAAGTGGTTTATATTGTTTTACGTATTTCTCTCATCAGAATTTAGGGTCAAGACAAGACTTTCTTTTTTACTGTGTAATCCATTATTTCAGGTTGTGGTTAAATGGATGAAAAGAAGGATTTTACAGACTTACTATACACCTGATAAATAGGTGGGGAAGACAGACATGTTGTGTAGACAGACGTCTTCATAAGAGGATAAAAACACAGTGGCTCATTTACGCAGTATGGGGTAACAGCTAACAGATGAGTGTAGAGACAAAGTACTGTAAATTCACCTTCTAACTTCCCACTGGGTTTGACACAGGTCAAAATGAATTCAGCAATGTCATGCGATAATGTACAACTCACATATAACAAAGGGGAAAGGCAAAAATAAATAACACAAAAAAAAACGTACCTGACTTCCTTTTTGCCCAGGAGGACCCTTTGGAGAAATACAAGATAACAGATAAGAAAGAAGAAAAACAAATGTCGAGAATAAAATGCATTATTGCATTAATGTATTCTGTAGTTTAAACAAAATGATTGGAAAACCTGACCTTCCCAGTCATATCTGGTTCTTCCCCCAACTCTTATCACAAATTTGGGGGCATACAATTGTATAAAATGGATGCTTAAATTAGGAGACCCAAAGCCAGCTCTGTGTAGATACATTGGAGTGGAAGATCTCTAGCTTTAGAACTCCAACCCTATTGAACACCTTTGGAATGAATGTAAACACTGACTGCACCTCAGGTCTCCTCATTTCAAACAAATCAAACAAACCAAATTTTATTCGTCACATACACATCTCGCCCACATCAGTACCTGACTTGTGGCTGAATGAGCACAAATCTCCACAAAAATCTAGAGGAACATCTTCCCAGAGTGGAGGTTTTTATATATATATATATATATATATATATATATATATATATATATATATATATATATATATATATATGTATATAATTTTTTTATTTGTTTTAATTAATGAAACAATATCTAGGCTGATGTTTGTTTTGCTAGCAGGTTAGCTCTAACTAGTGAGTATTACGATACAATAAGTACAATAAGTACTATTAAAACATATATTCGTATACCTGGGTGCAAATCGGAAGGCAACTGGCTAGAAATAAGCATGTTTTATTAGCTTTAGCCACAACTGCAGCTATAATATCCCTCAATCAGCCACAGTTTGGAAAGGTGGGATGAAAAAAAAACAGTTAACTAGTATTCAGTTAGCATGCTTAGCATTTTTTCTGTCAAGGTTTTGCAGAATCAAGTTTTGAAATTTTCTTAAAGGTGCAATAAATGAGACAAAGACGAACCAAAGTCTCCTCCATAATTTAATTCAGCGTCTGCTGTAATTCTGTCAAACATAAATTATAACCCCTGCGAAATCCTTCTCATTTAGAGACACTTCTACACCCTCGTACACAAGCACACATCTTCATGTTGTCACTTAAAGCTAAACACAGATACTCACGGGTTTACCGTCCAAGCCGAGGGGCCCCTGTGTGCAGACAAGGCAGAAGAAGAGAAACGAGCGGTTAGACACTGCAGCTTCGCTAAAAGATGGGGCAATAAAGAACAAAGTGCAGATGCAGCTGTAGGAGAAGATGCAGAATGATAAATCACAGATGCGATAGGAGATAAAGTACAGAAAAGGAGAGAGCGAGAGAGCAAGGTCGCAGTGTAAGCACAGCATGATATCACTTCTTAATTTTATGGGCACTTTTTTTAGACAAATGCCACCTCTTTGGGGAGTAACAGGTGTGCCACTCGGTACCCTCTTCCAGAAAGAGGAATAAATTCAGGTTTTATCCGATTTTTCTATTATTGAGCTGAACATTAGCAGGTGTGAAACATAAAAACAATTAAGGACCAATTTACTTTATTTACATTTATAGCATTCGGCAGAGGATTTTATCCAGAACGAATTAAATGTATTTAATTGATAACTGAGCAGCTATGGGGTTAAGGGCCTTGGTCAGGGGCCCAGGAGTGGCAGCTTGGTGTGGCTGGGATTTGAACTCATGTTGTTCTGATCCAAAGTCCAATGCCTTAACCACTAAGCTACCACCTTGAATTTCATATGCCGTTAGAACTTTATTTTGAATCAAGGAGGGGACATGTGATGGCTAAAATCTGTGCTAGATAAAAGAATAGTGTACATTGGGAAGTATGTTCTCGCTGATTATAGGCATCATTTACATCATCACCTGAGCTTCATCACCAGCTCTTGACTTGATTAATCTCAGTTCACACAAAATGAAAATAATTTGTTACCTTACTTCTGTTCTTTTGGCTAAATATTTCGTCTTTCTAAACCTTTGTCTTTGTTGCTGTTCTCAGTGCCAGCAAATAAACATCACACCCCAAAACTAACTAATTACAGTCCTCCAGCCCTATAAAAGTCTTGTTTTATAGAGTAAGGAGTTTTGAAGTAACCCAACCGAGTATATCTTTTGTCCTAGAGTTTCAGTCCTGCGGATGCCATGGCTATCTATGGCTTAGAAGTCCAGGAAAGCTTGATGAACAGTCCTCTATCGGTGGAAGGAGCATTATTTATCTCCTGTCAATCACTGTGACACTAGAAAATCATGCAGAACAGGGCACCCCAAAGTTCAACACATGTGGGCAGCATAATGTAGGGCTGTAGGTTACCCCTGTCAAGTCAAAGGCAAGTCTAAGAGCAGGACTAGCTTTGATCGAGTCATGACTAAATGTTGGAGAGTCAAGGGCAAGGCAAGATCAAGTCCAAAATGAAAGCAAGATCAAATGTTAAATGAGTCCAGGCCCAGTGAAGATCAAGTCTAAATCAAAGTAAGAACCAGTAAGTTCAAAATGAGACCAAAACATCTAATCCGTTTTAAAGCCAGAACTTTACTTCAAATATTTTGCTTCATTCATATCAAAAAGTTTCAAGACTAGCTCTGTTTACAAGACTTTATTTGTGTACGTTTACACACTATCACTTTCGATATATATTCCCCTTGAACAGCAATACGGCGTTCCCAGCGTTCCTACCACTTCTGAAAAGTGTCCTGGAAATCTTCTTTTCAAAGCATGTCAAACACCTTCTGTGATTCGCGCTGGATCTCAGAAATGGTGTCAAAACTACGACCTTTAAGTAGTTACTACTCATTTCAGCATCACCGTATGTAAAACGTATGTCATGTCAAAAGCCTCTGTGGCAGATTTGCCCAGTTTCACACGGAATTTCACGTTTGCTCTTTGTTCTATCTCGTTGTCCATGATGAAATCGCAGACGTGGTAACGCACGTGGTCAGAATAGCACCAGTTACACTTTTAGTCTCAAATCTTTTTGATACCACCTCGTATTGTTCCAATACTTTTTTTGTCAAATTTTCTGAATTTGAAAAGTATTTTTTACAAACTCTCAGTCAAAATCAAGACCATACTATATGAAACCAAACCACTAGACCGATCCAAATCCAAATTCCAGTAAAGCCAGACTCACGTTGTTTAAGGTCTATTTATCACTCCCATGCTCCAATACACTTTCACACACTTTCACACTTCAACTATACATACAAAATTCCACATCCCTTCAGAATAAAACTAGAATATATATATATTTTCCATCTAACTCTCCTGGACAGGATCCCTCTGGAGAAGCACTTTAAAAGCTTTAAAAAGAAGATTGTGGAGTGTCTGAAGAAACCTATCAGAGGTGTCCTTTGACCCATGAGACCTGTAAATAGTTTATTTATATTCCATGGTCAGTTTTTAGTCCCTTGAGGCATGGCCTGTAGGAAACCAGGAAGGGAAGTGAGAAAAGTGATACACCAGAATGGCACCGTAAACCCCATTTCATGGGTCAACTAGTTAGATGTGGGGTAAAAAGTAGTATTGGTCCAAATTTGTGGTAAAGAAAAGCAATAAAGCTATTGTTAATATTACATACAAGAGAGGATAAAAGAAATATCTTGCCATAAAGTTGCACAATATGATTCTTTTGGCTTTATTTGAACGAAACCCAAAGTCCCCCCCAAATGATGTCTACAGATCAGGAGTAGATTGGGAAGATGGAGTGGTTTGGTCTTGAATGTTGATGTGCAAATGCGGCTCAAGCATGTTTGTTTCGGTGTCAGGTCCATCTGGGAACATTTAAGTCGCCTGATTTCCCTGGTGGCTTTTCATGATGAGCATGCTTAGTGTTCACACTGGGGTCACGCCAGTTTTTCCCAAACATAGACAAATGAATCTGAAGCTCAGAATTGCAGATTGATTTATGATGCGTGACACAACGTGACCTGCTAAGGTAAGCTAAACAGGTGTGTATACTTATATGTGCTACTGGTGCAACAGTGTTAGTTTGACACTTGTTTTTATACACTGATTCAGCTAAGCTTAAAAATATAACTAGATTTTTTTTTTTACTATTTGGAAAAATTCAACTGGGCATATTTTTAACCAGACGTCTCATAAGTCCTGGTGGGGCAGGAGGACATTAAAGCTTGAAGGCAAACTAAGTCAAGAGCCTGCGAACATGCAAGAACATGCGAAGTATACTATAAGCTACTATGTGGTGCATGTTTAAAAGCTTTTAATATCTGAAATAACTCGACATCTGTTTTTTCAAAAGAGAAAAAATCTAAACAATAACAACAAAACAGAACTCCATTAGTTGATCAAACTGAAAATTTCGGACATAAAACTGCCACATCTTCTGTAAACAAATTTCCCTCATCTATCTTTTTGATTTCAGGCCACATTTTATTTACACCAGAGAGAATTTATAAGCACATGTTACAAAGGTGAAGATATGATGAAGCTAGCTAGAGGGGATTATATTTGCTTTATACAACTTGCTTTCAAGTGTATTTTGGATAAGGAATTCAGCTTAAAGAGGAAATACAGAGCAGAGATGGTGGATTTTGCATTATCAAATCATCAAATATCGAATGTTTACAAATCCAAGATTTTAAAACCAAAAATCTGAAAATAAAAACTGTAGCCTTTGTCTACTTCAGATTTTTTGCAATATTACAAGAGTTTCCCAATCCCAAGGGTGGAGGTCCATTGGTTTCCAGTGATTTGGAGTGAAATTCAGCTAGTTAAATAATTATTATCTATCCAAAACATATACCCCGCAAGTCAGAAGCATACAAAAAAAAACTTGAAACTGTAAAAATATGAAAAAATCTGCTTTACACCCCTAAAACAAGTTCCTTCAATGACATACAGTGATACCAATCAGAATCCAGTGGTGGAGAAGTAAATGTAATTCTTTGCTTCACTTAATAAGCTTTTTCGTGTATCTGTACTTTACTGAAGTCCATTATGAGAGAATTTAACTTCACTACATTTCAAAGTCAAATATCTTACTTTTTACTCAACTGCATTTTCTGAAATCAGTCGTTCCTTTTAATTTATGAAGATAAAAACGTAACTTGTCAAACACGCAGCGATCCACCAATCAGGTTCGAGCGCGCACTCTGTTTTAAACTTGTTTTGATTGCCGCTTGATGGTTTCTACTGATCACCAAAGTACAGTTCAGCATCAGTTCAACAGCAAGCAGAGCATTTAGAGAGGAATAAATGATGAAGAAACTCCAGACTCGAACTCGACACAACACACGTGGATTGCGTGATTTTTTTTGAAGTAGTTGAAAAGAAGGTTTTGGGCTCATGATCATTTGAATAGAAATCAATCAGTGTTTGACTCATTAATATCATTCTATTGATAGATCAGTGTGCTGAGAGTCACATTCGAGTCTTATCAAATGAATGAATTAATTATGCAAAGAGTCTTGTTTAAAAATGATAATAGGAACATTATAGTTATAATAAATCATAGAATGGATACTTAAGTAAATCTGAAGGCAAAAACTTTTGTACTTTTGCTTTAGTCAAAGTTTAAAGAGACACTTTTACTTTTGTGTACCTCGTCGAGTGCAAGACGTATTACTAACTCCACTTTCATTTCTAATCCAGCTAATGTTTGAAAAAAAATTTAACAAATGGAGTCATGACAAACCGCAAATCCAGCAACAAAGTATAGCTTTGTTTTTTTATACTGTATGACAGTCATGGGATACAATTATTTTGAACATTCCTGATTTCCACAGATATGACCCTGTCTACATCCCAGACCTTATTACCACTGAAAAAATGTCAGAAAAATAAATCTCTACTGTCAAAAAAAACTCATTGGTTTCCCACACATGGTCAAAAGGGAGTATTAGTCTGACAACAAACCAGGGATCAAATTACCAAAAGACCTTATGAGGCAAGTTAAGAAAGAAGAAGAATTGCTCTTCTTTCCTCTGTCCTTTGGTGACCCTAAAATCTTGTCTTCTCCGTCGTAGATTACAAATTCAGTCCGGGGGACGGGTTTGAGACTCGAATAATACCAGCTGAAACTGGTCTCTGTGAAGGTTTTGGGAGCACAGGATTGGAAAACCGATTACGCCGAGCGCACGACCCTGCCTCCAGCATGTACTTCCACTCAGCCTCGCTAGTTTTAATCTTTTAATCTACACTGCAGACAATGAAATGCTGATAGCCAGCAACTAACACATATGTTATTGACATCATGTCATCTGGAAATTGGGGATAAACGTCTGGATCTCAAGGTCAGCATAAATCGACCAATCAAGCTCAAGTGTGTATTTCTTTCCGGTCAAACATAATATTAGGGTTGTTAGGAGTTTGTGGTAGTCTTAGGGTGTATTTCAATTATATTTGTATAGTGATTTTAACAAACAACATTGCCACAAAACACAGTTTCACTGAAAAATATAAATTCAGGAGATACAATATGAACATATCATGAAGTTATAATCGAGTCATGGGTGATGGCGGTAAGTGAAAATTCCCTGTGAAAGAACATGAGGAATCAAACTCATCTGTATGATTAAATATACAGGTAGTAAAATAGTGATCGGTATGGGGTAGAATATTGTGATTTATTAACAATTTAACAAATTATGTACATCATTTAGCAAAACAGAGCAATTAGCACTACCGTAATGTATAAACGTTGCATAATGTAGAGCTTTGAAACACCAAAAACGCAGAAAAAAAATAATATACGCTCTCACACCGAGACAAATGAACTCTGTGGAAGGCTGGCAAGATTAAGGCATCTAACACGGTGGGAGATGCATGGACCCTGGTGGAGTCCCAATGTATCATACGGATTGCAGCCCAAAGTCATTGCAGCCCAAAGTCATTATCATTGGTTCTAAGTGGTACCATCCACAGTAATCTCATGTATCTTTAGGCTGTCCGTGTGGAGCCATTCTCAGCACCGTTGAGCTGTTTCTCAGTGATAAGAACTCCTTTTAGAAGTATGGCATGAGAAGGGATCAGTCGAAATCAATCCTTAACCATACACTGAGTGGATAGTTTAACACTAGCATAGTGTAGAATCTTAGCTACACCACAGACACTTACAGTAGCAGTGCGTTAAGTAATCAGAGATCAAAATGGTCAGACTGAGTGATGTATTTCACTGTTGCCAGACAACCAGAAAGACGATCTGATCCCATCAGTAAATGCTACATTGGTCCGAGACACAGCAAAGGTGCTAGTTTTACAATCCTTTCCTCATATTCGGTTTAGGACCGATTTTACATCCTGACTTGCAATTGAACTTGCAGCCGGTGCACCTGACCGCTGTGCTGCTGACACAGGCCTGGAGAGTTCATGTCTCGGCACAAGACCTTTAACCACTCAAGTGCACCTGGTACATAAATCATGTCTGAAACATGTGCATAATTCCAACACTCCAGGCTCGGATATGTGAATACTGAAAGCGCTTTCCTTAAGAAGATTTGAGCAGGTGTGTTAATATTCTAGGTAATATTTCTGAAGCTTATTTCAGCTTAATGAGAACCAAAAAGACGGAGCTGCAACCAGGAAAGTAGATTACAGTAGACTACTGTCTTTGAGGCCATTGATACAATGATGCCATTAATGAGGCTAAAAAGTGACATCACTGACATTGTGTGTAATTTAACAGACATTTGTAAACAAAATATTTCTGGAAAGTTTCACTTTTTTCCACCACTCAGGCTCAGAACTCAAAAGGGAGATCACATATTATATATTACAGCTACTAAAGAACTAATCGACATGTCAGATTACTAAAACACACCCACGCTTCAGACGCGCTATTCTGTGTTTTTTACTTTGCCATCTTGGAAAAACATCACTGACAATGTTTTTTGAGAAACTCCAGAGTCTGACTCATTTGATGTCCAATCTACTGGATTTTTTTCCACTTATAGATAAAAAATTTCTTATTACCGTTATTTGGAAATGGAAAAAAAAGTTTAGTCCTGTGATACCCAATGTTGCCTGGTGCTCAGTTTCACTAGAAAACTTGATGGATTATTTATTGGTTTTCATAAATTTTGTTTCTGCTTTTCATTCCAAACTGTAGGTCTTTGGTGTGTAAACCAAAAATACAAACTGAAGCCAACTAAGGCACGGACTTCACAACTGCTTACTAAAGCAGGATCTAATACCTGTGAAATCCCATTCTTTTCAATTCCACCTTCACGTCCCAAGTGGACATTGTTTATTGCTTCATGTTACGCTCCAAATACATTAAAAAAAAAGTTAAGTCAAGAAAATAGCTGGAACATCAGAATGTAAATAAATGTTCACCCTTAATTCCATAAATCGATTTGAACTTTAATAATGTGGAAACGCTTAAAAAATTCGTAATAAAAAAAAAATTTATATCATATTTTATAAGTGTTCAATAGGAGTTAAGTGCAATTTATATAACAAAAGACATGCACGTAACTTAGAAACTGCCCCAGGATCTGCTAAAAGACTGTAAGTGCCTGCAAAGATTGAAATAAATAAACAAAATGATCTTAAAATTCTGGGCTTCTTTATATCCTGAAGCGGGATGTGGTGAGCGGAGAGCCGAATACTTCAAATTCTTTGATCAGTGTGGAAAGTAGAGCCAGAAACCTGAACTGATGGGAACCCAAACGAGCGTCCATCCTTGTTCACGTCTCACATTTTTGACCAAAGGAACCTCAAAGCCGCGATCTCACCCGGTGTGGGTTTTTGTGGTGGGACGCCGATTAAGTGGGAGACAAAAACAATCCAAGCATCTGGATCTAATACCTGTGAAATCCCATCCTTTCCAATTCCACCTTCACGTCCCAAGGGGACATTGTTTATTGCTTCATGTTACGCTCCAAATACATAAAAAAATCATTTGTGAAACATGACATTCTTTTTTTTTCCTACCAGCGAAATTTTTTCTTTGAGAGTTGGCACAGATGAAAAAAGTAAAAAAAGGCAAAGAGGCCAGTAAATCAGCAAGGAAAAGCGTTTTCATGCCAGCGTCTCCTTTTGATGCTGAGTAGGAGGTGAAAAGGCCTTTGCATTGGTTTTTATGTGGAATTTTTTTCATAACAGTCTCAGTATACAACATTTATATATGTCCTTTGTGGTTTGGTATCGTGTTACTTTTTTTAGATGACATATAAAAGTCCAAATCAAGAACTTGAATGTCTTAAAACCTCTGGTGAATAAAAATGATAAAACTTTCTCTTTGTTTTATTACCCAATAACCATCCCCTGAAGGTGAATATGTCTTATTTTTTATTTTGAATTAAAGAAAAACCCTTAAACATACACTAGATGTCCACCTGACTTTTCCAGCCATATGTGGTTCCTCCACAAACTGTTACCACAAAGATGAGGGCATTCAATTTCCCTTCACTTGAACTGGGAGATGCACAAAGCCAGCTCCATGAAGATCTACTTTACATGGGTTGCAGTGAAAGATCTTCTACTATAAAGCTCCATCCTCAACCCTACTGTACACCTTTGAGATGAATGTGAACGTTGACTGGGGTCCTCCTCACCTCATTTACATCAGTACCTATCTTTACGAACACACCTGTGACTGAATGAGCACAAAATCTCCAACAAAATGTGGATCTTCCCAGTAGAGTGGAGGATCTTATCTTCTATCATGAATGAAAAAAGCATATCTTGATTGGTTTCAACTCTATTTTTAATGTTGTACAACAAGAAGATCATCCTGTTTAATGCTGTCGTAGATGTGGTGTTGAGTTCAATCTAAAATAAATGAACTTGTGAGTTCAGGATTCATTTTTATTTGTTTTAATTCAATGATAAAAATCTGAGACTTAACTTAGATAAAGGTTTCTGGTGGAAGGTAACGTAACAAGTATTGAGTGTGTGAATGCAGGTTTAACACACACACACACACACACACACACACACACGACAAGTTATGCAATTCCACCTGTATGCACTTCGCTAACAACTTGCATGAGCACACACACGTCCCATGTCCCAATTATTATATTAATATTATTATATTTATATTATTATATTATAATCTCATTTAATCCCATTCCCCGAATAACATACTGTAGCTTGATCACTGTTTTAAAGAAATCCCTGAAACTTCCTGTAGTGACTTAACAGGCATACTGAGGAAATAAAGTGAATAGAAACACTTAATTCATTCAGCAAAAAACAAGGAATGTTTCTGAAAAGCAGACGATTCCCGGAAAGAAGCGAGAAATTGCAAACGCATGGGCCACTATGCTTGGCTGAGAGATTTGAAAAGATTTGTTTCCACACACATCTGCTGAATCTGCTCCACACGAGCGCAGGTTGGAACTGCTGCAAAGGAAAAAACTCATCAGTGTTTACGCTGTCTCCAAACTCTCTTGACTTTCAGCCTCAATTCGATCTTATTGAAGAGACAACTTACATCATTGGCTACAAATGATTGACATACTACATGGCAGTCTCATAAGACACGCCCACATTCATTTTAGTTACCACTTTTTGCGCCGACATCAAGGAATACCGTTGCTGATTCTGAACTTTTGAGAAACTCAAGATTTCTTATCCCGGGTTCATAATGTGTGATTTTTAATAGTCCTTAACGAATGTTTGCTTGTCAGACTGTACGATCGTGATTCCCGTGTCACACTGCAGGATCTCAGTCGTCATGTCAGACTGTACGACGGCCAAAAATTCACACACACACACACACACACACACACACACACACACACACACACAC
>JAAIIK010000052.1:1342254-1343913 GCA_014706435.1 Silurus glanis | reverse complement strand
GTTTCCAAGTTCAAGTGAACGCAAAAAATTGTATTATAGTGCGTATCCATAGACGCCCTACACAATTGTGTAGTTCCAGACTTTGTGGTAACAGTTTGGAGAAAAACCACATATGGCAGGAAATGTCCGGTGTCCCAATACTTTTGTCCCTATACTGTCCTGTTGTCACCATTAAGAAACCATTAAGTCATGAAATATGCCTGTGACACAAAACCTACTAAATGTTACACAACACTGACACTGGAGACTCTTTACATAATAATCTTTTGTTTATGTGGTGTGTTTTTACTATGAAAAAAACCTCAATGACCACCTTATAAACAACCTTCTAAGCAAAAGCCCAATGTCTTAACCACTGAGCTGCCACTTTACTACCATGATTTAGAATTAAGGTGACCAGATGCATCGCCAGGCTTTTTGACAGAGAGGCACTGGCAACCCTGTTGCCCACTCCTGTCTGGTGTAATGTAAAGGCTAAAACAGATGTGAACAGGCTGTTTTAGGAAAACAATCAAGATAATTTGCGTAAATGGATAGAAAACAGGGAGTGTTGTGTAATCACTCACCTTTGTAGGAAAATGCATGGTACTGTGTGGACCCTGAAAGTAGCTCGAATTCAAAGAGAACTGCACAACACTGAGGGGAAGCGGGTGAACATGCAGGTGGTCCTGTCCCTGATTATAGATTTAAGGTTTGGTGTGTTGTACAGCTCCATAAAATACAGGCCATGGGAATTGGCTAGTTTGCAAAAGGTTTAGAAGTGAGCCCAGAAAGTGAGCTTAGCAAGGGGTAAAAATGAATTATAGGATTACTAGTTCTACTGGAAGCACAGCCATGTTTAGACAAGCTCACACACACACACACACACACACACACACACACACACACACACACACTCTCTGTCTCTCTTAGAATATTATTACTGTTAGTCTATCTGTCAAGTTTATTTCTATTGCGCTTTTCACAACAGACATCGTCTCAAAGCAGCTTTACAGGATCTATGAGTTAAGGTGAGTGATGTGTATTTATCCCTGATGAGCAGCCATGGTGACTGTGGCAAGTTTGTCGCAATTACATTAAATTCAGTAAAATACTGTGAAGAAAACAGTGATGTCTCCAGTCTGGTATGAACATGTGCCCAAAATTTCCATCTTCCAGATAAATAACCATAATCCAAAACTCTAATCCCTGACCCCTAACTATAAACCCTTAACCTAAGCCCTAATTTTTACTTCAAACCCCATACCCATACCCAAACCTCAAACCGAACCTAAACCCTAACCCTGAAACCTAACCCTAAACCAAGGCGGTAATCACTGACCCTAACCCTGAAGCCTTAACCAAAACTTTATCCTGAACTTGTAACATATATCCACTGACCCTAACCCCAAACCCTAAACCAAATCCTTGCTTAAACCCTTAAACCATTGCCCTAACCCCAAACCCTAAACCAAATCCTTACTTAAACCCCTAATCCATTGGCCTAACCCCAACCCTAAACCTAGCCAATAATCACTGACCATAACCCTGAACTCTAAACCAAATCCTTACCCTAAACCCCTAATCTATTGCACTAACCTCAAACCCTAAACCCTAACCTTACTCCGAACTCATAACCCATAACCACTGACCCAATCTCCAAACCCTAAACCAAATCCT